>CM021767.1:5521013-5559481 GCA_011076525.1 Nettapus auritus
GCTCGCCCCCTGCCCAGGCTCGCAGGGTTTTTACCTTTCGGGGTTGAGGTCCACAATGCCCATGACCAAGATCTTCTTTCCCGGCCTCATTCCTCCTTTGATGTGTCCGCAGAAGGGGACGATCTGGAAAGGACAGGGCCGGCGGGGGTCACTCGGCATCGGCCCCGGCTGGACAGCCGGGGGGACTGGAGGGACTGGGGGGGGGGGGGGGGATGCGAAGGAGGGTAAAAATCAAAACAAATCTAAACCGAAAAAAATAAGGCGATTTACCAGGCGAGGGAAGTACACATCAGCTTGCACCGGGGATCCCAGGGAGTTGTTTAAATGCCCGTCCTCTATTTTCTGCAGGTAGAAACGAGAGCGCTCAGGCCCCTCCCGGCCGCAGGTGCTCGCCCCCGGCGGCGGCGGCGGCGGCGGGCGGCCCCCCCCGGGGCTCCCCGCCGCAGGTGGCGGCCCTGAGGGGCCGCGGCTCCCCCCGGCTCCCCCCTCCAGCCCCGTTCCCCTTCCCCGAGCCCCGCCGGCACTCACCAGCGCGTCCCGCTCGGCCACGGTCCCCGCCATCTTGTGCGAGCGGCGGCGCTGGGGACGGGGACGGGGAGGGGGCAGCGGGGCAGGGCGGCTCCGTGGGAGGGGGGATCGGGGGATCCGCAGCCCCGGAGGGTCGGGGGGGCAGCGGCAGAGCCGGAGAGGAGCCGGTGACAGAAGTAGGAAGGCGAGGAGGAGGAGGAGGAGGAGGAGGAGGAGGAAGAGCAGAAGGGGAGGTGGCCGGCGCTGCCTCGCCCGGCGGGGAGCGAGGAGAGCCCAGCCCCTGGCCTGGGGGGAGCCGGGCAGGGCGGGGGCTGCGGCGGCTTCCTCGGCTCCGCAGCTCTGCCCCGGGCTCTCCTCTGCAGCCGGGGGATGCGCGGAAACACGGCCGGGGGGGGCTCGGCCCCCTGGAGGAGGCAGGGAGGGGATGGGGTTCCCGGGGAGGGGGGCGGCGGGGCTGGGAGAAGGGCTGGGGGAGGCTGAAAGGGCCCCGTGTTTTTGGCGAGCGCAGTTATTTGTTTATATTTATTATTATTTTCCTTGAGCTCAGAACCCAAGTACCCCCACCAGGAGGCTGGAGCAGGCGATTTGAGTAACTGTCCCTCGTGGGATGGACGAGGCCGAGTCCCGGGAGAAGCACACGGTCGGTGGGGCAGTTCTGGGTGGCGGCGTGGCCCGTGGCACCAGGCAGCAAGGCTGTGTGTAGCGCTGCGTGTTGTTGGGCGAATTGCAGCCTCTCGGCCAAGTCATGCGGCGGCCGCTTTGAAATCCTCACCACAAACTTCTTAATGACATAAGCTAATTGTATAAGTCGGCCGGCTATCGATTGCTCATTACGGAGGGGGAGCGCCTATTGACATGCACATCCCGTGGTTGCACAACGTGACGGCAGTACAGGGATGTCCCTGCTCCCAGCTGTGTGAGCAGGGGGCTCCCAAGGACTCCCCAAATCCTTACGGAGAGACCTGCAAAGCTGCCTCTGCCCGAGGCCACCAGGTCTACTTGGGATGCCAGGAATCCCCTGCCTTTACCATAGCACGACTGACCTGTCCCAGCAAGCATGCTGTAATAATGCTGCTCATGAATTTAGGGTCCAGGGGGAAGGGGGGGATTTGTACAGTTGTCACTTCCTCACGGCTACAGTGTGGTGGCATAGACATCCCTCCAGCAACGTGACACGGCACCTTGCACGTGTCACCTGGCTTCTCTGTGCCTCCACTTAACCCATGCGTTGGGCTGGGTGGATGAACGTCGCTGTCCGCCACAGCGCTGGGAGGATTAATTACTCATGCTGTGTAAAGTGTTGTGGAAGAAGCTAAGTCATTGCAATGTTTAGGGTTTCAATATGACGGTGCACGACTGTTGGGAAACGCTTCCAATCACTAGGTGATGCCGTTCAAGAAATCAAGAGCTACTGAGAGTAAGTAAAGATTGTGCAAGTGTTTAGATGCTTGGTTACTTTTTCAGTAGCGTCCACTAATTTGGGGATGTTTTCATCTTTGGATGCCCAGTGGAGATGGCTCATCAAAGCTCACGTTAGCGCATATAGCTCTACTGGAAGTCACATACAGAAGCCGTGTCTTCTTCAGCTGTACCAGCACAATTAGGCACGAAGGCAGTGGGGATCCCTGTGGCCCAGCTCTTGGTCTTGAAAAACCACCAGACCGTTTTCGCCAGGCTAAAACATTGGGTGTCAGCCCTCACCACATGGAAAAGCGCCTTCCTCAAGTACTGCCAGGAGACTGAATTCATAAACAGCGTGGTAACATGAAACCATCGCGCATGGGAAACGGCCGGCTTTCGAGCGGTGAGCCGAGTGCCTCACAAGATCACCACACAGAGGATCTGGAGGTGGTCTAATGGTTCGTTCAGCTCTGGTGCGCTGCTCACCTCTGCCCTCACTGAAGCTGATGCCAGACGCATTGTTCTTTTTTGTGCTGGCCCAAGAGAGAAGAGAATTCACCCTAAGGTTTTGCATTTTTATTTGGTGGTACAGTGCTACACGATGCCCAGAGAGCTCTTTTCATAACACATCATCTTTTCCTCTGCTGCACGGGGAGCTGCTTTATTGAATAAGATTAAATTTATTGGACATAAAATCAGGCCAGCCAGTACTTTGTGCCAAAGCCTGAGTTCCTGTGAGGAGAGAGGTCATTATCATGGCTCTGTTTTGTAGCTGTTTTTAATTGAACCTTCTCATTTTGGAATAATTAAATAGCAAGACTCGGCCATTTGGCCAGCTGCTTTGCCTTGTGTTTGTCTTCTTTGGCGTGTTTTCCAAAAACTAGCACAAATGCAACGTTTGTTCTGTTGGCCTTGGAAGGAGTGACTGGAACAACCTGTGGTATGAAGCTATGATGGGGGAGGATGTTCCCATGTTTTTAGGACTGGTCTATACATTTCTGTTTCTGTGCAGTGTTCTCTTCTCACCCTATAGCAACCCAGGAAGACACTGAAAATCCTGTTTGCACCACAGACAAGGCGAGGCAACCAGAGTGGCTTTGCCCCCTTGTGCTGCTGCCCTGCCTATGTGATGGCTGCTCCTGTGGGTTCTTCTAGAGAGGTGTTCTCCAGCAGAAGAGGACTGCCTACCTCGCATAGATCAGCGGTCAGGGGAGTAGGGCTACGTTTCTGGGCAGCACTGTGCCTCGCATCCATGGGGGAGCTTCCTTGAAACCCACTTTACCCACAGTTTTTCCTCCGCAAAGGGCCATGGGGCATGTGCCACCGTCTAAGGTACTGCACTCACTCGAGGTCTGAGCCAAATCTGTTCCCTCAGCCGTGCAGTCCTGTTAAATCATCTGCACAGAACGGGCCCCATGTAATGTTTGCACCACCCTTCTCGATGGGGAAGGTCTTGAGGTTTCGTGCTTGAGGGTCTGAGCTTGTAGGTCTGCTGGTGGAAGCTGGAGCGACATGGTCAATATTTGGCTTGCACAGCTCTTTGCTTGGTGGAGCCTGGGACTCCTGAAATACTGAGAATTGTATGAAGATTAAAAAGAAGTGGCATGGTGTGAACACCGTTTGGGAACAATTAATGATGTGCCCAGCCCAGCCACCAAAGCCATTGCTGAGAACTGGCAAACCCAGAACTTCATCTTAATCCCAGCACCTTGTATCTTGCAGCCACTCCCTTTGATGATTTAAAGAGGTGTATCTAATTCTTAGCTGGCCTTCACCGAGAAGGAATGCAGCACGATCGCAGTTTTGGTGTGGTATAATTACCCTGCCTTTCTTGCCCCATTAGCACTGACACTGCTCTCCTCACGCCTGGGTTTATAGGCTGACTTGTACAACCTCTCGGGTTTGTTTTGCTTTTTTAATGACGTTGGTGAGAAGATGGGAGGTGTTTGCTGGTTTCATGGAAGCTGCCTTGGGTTTCTGGGTGGTATGGCACTGAAGTCCTCGTTCTTGTAAGACTGAAAGAGCTGAATAATATGATACAGGAGAAAGTCTGATAACTTTGATCCAGTGGCTGGAGCCAAGCGCAAAATAGTTCAGAGGAGTTTCTCCCTTCAGAATTATTGCAGTGCGGATAGACAGCCGGCTTCTTTTCTTGGACCTTGGTGGCTTTCCCACTGCAAATCATTGGACAAAGGTCTAGGAGAGCAGACCCAGCCTCATGTAAATCTGCCCTGCACAGGGGCCCAAGGCAGAGCTTTGGAGAGGGCAGTGCTGGCGGCGTGTAGGGCTGGGTGGAAGTCAGCCATGGGCTGAAGAACCGAGTCAGAGACGTGGACTTCTCTTGCCAGGTGGCTTCAAAGAGCCCCAAGAAGAAGATTCCCTTGGCACTGTGTACCGAGACTAAAGTGCAAGGTCCCACGTACCCGCAGAAATATTCACGGTCCTGCCCTCCCACACCCACCCACGGGAAATGGAGATGACAGTTAGCAGTACGGACAGTGCAGGGAGGGTGTGTAACCTGCCTGTGCGTTTTCACAAGTTAATGCTGTCACATCCTCATCGATGGAGGAGGGAACCCACGACCAGGAGCGGCAGCCCCGCTTCCGAAGGCTTTCTGTAGTGTCTGACGTTTATACAGATCATTTCACGGCTTCAAGTTCAAACTTGACATTTATTTAAAGTGGCTTCCTTGCGTCTCGTTGCTTCCTGATTTATTCGGGTCTGAGTCTTGCCCTAAGGGTTTTGAGCCTCTTACTGTGCACGAGTCCAGTGGGGAACTCATTTTTTTGGGGCTCTCAGTAACAGATCGAGTAAACCGGTGTTTAAGGAGATTGGCCCGAGTGAGTCATTTGATCACACACCACTGCTGCACGCCTGGTGCAGAGCGTGCTTCTAGCAGCAATATTTGTCTTGCAGGTTGTTTACTGGAGTCTGCACTGGGAGCCAAGGGTATGTACATAAAACTATGTCAGATAAGACATTGGTTGCGGGTTGAAGGTTGTTCGCGTTCAGGATTTTTCACCTCTTCCAGTCCCTTCCACAGGAAAATAATGTCCAAGTGCATGGCACAAACTGCAAAGTTGTGGCAGGAGCTGGAGGCATCCCCAGGGGCAGGCTGTGCTTTTATGGCTTGGAGGCTGGTCTTCCCTACCTTGTCTTACTTGGGGCTTCCTTTGTATTATCAGTGGACAACAGTTTTATCAGGAATCTCATGACATTGGCTCTTTTTCTTCTTTTAGTTTCAGTTTTGAGCTCTTTGTCACTTCACAAATGATTTGTATTATTCATGCATTTCTGTTTTTTTTTTTTTTTTTTTTTTTTAAGAGGCAATTTCTAGCTTTTGAACATGGAGAGCAATTTGAGAACGCGCCTACTTTCTGAAGAACTGAAATCTAGTGGGAAAAAGGACTGTTATATACGTAGTTAAAAATGTTGTGATTTTCGGGTCAACCTCATGAATTTAAATGGGAGGGGGGGGTCATGGTCATGATGCATTATGCATCGTGCGTGCATCACATCTGCCAGAGGATGCAGAATAAGACTGCTAAAGGGCTTTTACCCAGAAGTATCAGCATGTCAAAAGGTCTTTCGATGTACCTTTTAAAATTGTAGTGACTGCTCTATCTAGAATAGGCTTCCTGTTCCTTTGCACGGTCTGCAGGACAGGGTGGGGGCTGTTTGCTATTTTTAGAAGCTCCCCAGAAAATACTCTTCATTTATAAGTTAAAAGACCCGTCGTCTTATTCCTGTTTTTATGATGTTTTCTGCAAATGAAACCTGGAATGCGAGAATCGCACCTTTACATTTTAACTGCCAGCCCCAGCAGTTGAAATGTTACGCAGAGCAAACCCAGCGCTCAGTTACACTGGACAATGCAGTGCCCTCGTGGATTTGCTGGGTGTAACTGCGTGGTCCAAACCGGGGTGCTGGTTTTGGCACGTTAGGAGCAGAATTAGCACCTGAGTCCTACATCTGCAGCACTAAATGAATCCACAAGACTGATGACTGTCCATCCTCCAACAGCGCCTTTGAACAACCCCGGTTCAGCTGACACATCTGCCCAGGCAACGAGGCCGTTCCTGTGAAGGCACGGACAGACGGACACTCTGCTTTGGAGCAGCGCTGCTTCGCAGTGTCTCTGGGTGGCCGATGGAGTAAGGGTTTCGCTGCCTTTGCGCATCAGCTCCAGGGGCTGTGTTCTCACCAAGGCGTTGTTGCGGTCTGAGCTCATCTTCCCTTTTGGATCATGTGAGGTATCCTCCATTAGTAACACTTTGCTCTGACAGGCGTCCTGCTGTGCATTGCAGCAGTTAGAGGCGAAATAATTTAGTTTGGAAGCAAGTTTCGTACATGACTTAGAAAATGGAAGAGAAGAAGGAATATTGCAACAGCAAACTGCAGGGTGGATTTCAGTGGTAGCCTTGGACAAATACACCATGCTCGGTAGTTTCTAAGTGTTGCATTTTGCCATCCATTGTTTCAAAATTGCTTTCTCTCCCATAATTATCTTCACAAGAGGAGACTGATCCAAAGTGTTGTGTTTTTTTTTCATTTTTTTTTTTCAGGGTAGTTCATTGATTTCCATTTTTAATAATAAAGGTGAGTAAACAAAAGAAAAAAACAAGCATGACAATATATTAGCTGGCATTTAAAATAGAGAGAAGACGTATGTGTGCCATGGAGCGCTTAATCTGTGGACATCAAAGTGCCTTACAGAGGTCATAATTCTCATTTCAAAGATGAGGAAGCAGAGGTGCTGAGAGGGAAAGTGGCTGGCTTAGCAGGTCAGTGGCAAAGCGGGGCGAGAGTCTCCTGAGCCTGTAGTACAGGCGGAGAGGAGGGCACACGGGAGAACAAAGCTGTCCTCGCTTAATCAGGACGGCTCAGGTCCCAGGTGCAATGAAGGCACGGTGACACTGCAGGGAGAGCAGCAAATCCTGCCACCAGCCGTGGAGCCAGTGAAGCCTGGCTTCCTGCTGTTTTGTGTCTTAAGAGCAGGCCGGGGGTTCTCTGATGTTGCCCTTTGATGGTGCGATCGTGAGGTGCCACCGTGGCCTTTCCATCACCGAGGGCACTGATGGAGGCTGGCTCCCCAGCTCGGCTGGCTGTTTTCCCCAGAGTTTTCAGCGCTTGAGAATTTTTGTGCCTTTCTGTCAGGCGTGATCACCGTGAGCCAGTGAGTCACAACTAACACGTGTTTGCAGGCACACACCCACGCACGGGCACACAGGCCTATATCTGGGCATTGCAGCCTAGGGGACGTTTTACCTTATGGAACTGTGTGATCAGTCAGCATTTTTGTGTGGTAGATCTATGGTCTTAACTATGTTTTCTCTAAAGAGTTCTGAAAGATAAAAGGTGGTAGAGCAAGGATGTTCGCGACGTTGATTCAGTAGCCACTGTTGTTCCGTCTTACTAGAAAATGCTTTTCAAGGGAAGAAACAAAACGCCTCCAAATTGGACTTCCAACTCGAGACGCGTCTTCTTTGAGCCCTCAGAGGCTCTCTGTGAAGTCAGACTCATTTAAGTCGTTCATCTGATGAATCCTACCTCCTGCTGAGAAGACTTCTTTTATGCCTGCAGCCATGCTGCCTCAAGGCATGGTCCTGTCACATCTCGTAACCCAGAGAGGGAGAGGTCGAATGAGCATTTTGGTGGGAAATTCTGAAGTAGCAATTTTCAAGCCTTCCTGATCTGTGAGCTCTGAAAATACTTCAGGTGGCTGCTCATCTCCCTTGTCAGTAAATTGAAGCCTACCGATATGAGATTGGTTTTCTCAGCTTTGATGGATCCATTACAAGCAGGCCGTGGATGCCGCAGGTCTTCTGTGCGTGGAGCTTCATGGTGCGATGTGGCCATCAGTTAACTGAAGATCTTGCGGTGTTTTTCACAGAGGGGTCTGCCTATGAAAGGTGGACATAATTTGAGGGATTATCCATCTCTAAGCAGTTCATAACTGCTTTGAGATGGCTTGCAGTGCAACCTTCTGATGAACACTGCACCCGTCTGCTTTCTGCTTCTTCAGATGAGCGCTACAAAAGATGAGTGGTAGGGGGAGGTTGTCTGGCTTTGTCATTCACCCTCTTTGACCTTCAACTCCTTTTTTCTTGATGAAGTCCAAGTTACCTATCAATTAAAGAGAGGCTGTGTTGTGTTCTTAGCCCACAGGAGTGTTGTGAGAGTTTTAATAATAAACTTTTCAAGATTGTCAAGTGAAATGTGCTATATAAATGCAGATTAATGTTACTAGAAAGCCTGCAGGTTCTTTGCTTTATGTGTCTCCTCTGTGGTGTCTACCGGCAGACCTGAATACATTTGCGGCTCAGATTACTAATCTCAGATGTAGTACATCAACTGAACAGACTTTCTTTCTTTATATTTTAAATATCACGGCACACTGTATCATGCAGCCTATGATAATGCTGTTTAGCATCTCTGTTATTAGAACATCTCTTCATATTTGTGTTGTTACAGGGCCCAGAGGCATTGTTTATGGGTAGACCTCAAAGACCTGGTAGTACTTCAGTTTTCCAGATAGGAAAACCGAGGCCCATTTTCCAAGCAAAAAACTCTGAGCCAGTGGTGTAGAAACTGGGTCTCCTACCTCTCACATGCCATCTCTCCGAGCACTGGGAAACTGTTTTCAAAAGAACCAAAGA
Source organism: Nettapus auritus (assembly GCA_011076525.1). Lineage (NCBI taxonomy): Eukaryota > Metazoa > Chordata > Aves > Anseriformes > Anatidae > Nettapus > Nettapus auritus. Next base: position 5,529,602 of record CM021767.1, read on the forward strand.
CTGTAAATTACAGGACCTCAACACAGAGTTTGCAAGTGAAAGTTAGCTTGCTAAACAGATTTTTTTTTTCTCTTCCTGTGTGCTACGAGTGACACTTCCACTAAGCACCGCAGTGGGTGCGTTCCCTGTGTGTCTGGTTGCTCTTGAAGAGATGTTTTAACTGGAGGAGAAAGCCCTCACTCGTTAGCAATGACTTCTGTTCTACTGATGGGCTACTTAAGGTTTTACAACCCTAAGTGTTTCGCTAATATTCTTCTCTTAACACTTGAGTCTTTTTGCAGGTTACCAGTATGTTCCTCAGACTTGCAAGGCTTTATAGACTGTTGTTCAAAACCAGCTGTTCTGAAAAAATACACAAGTTGTAGAATCACAGAATCATCATCACAAATGGTGGTGGAGAAGGGACAACTGCTTGAAGGTCCCTCTTCTTCCAACTTTACCAGGAGAATATCCTTCTGCTGGGCTATGTACTCATGGTGCCTCATCTTTTCTGATCCATGAACATTACATTCCTTGCTGCCCAGCGGCCTGGTGTCAAAATGAGTTGGGGAATAATTCCCTCTCTCCAGCCGATGTGGGTGCTTTGAAAGGAGACGCTGTCTTGATCTCTGTTAGGCTGAAGATGGCACTTCCACTTTGCCTTTGATGTGTGTCCTTGTCCCCTTGGTTGATGCACCAAACCAAATATTTTGAGTGACTGCTTCTGCCGGTTGCTCATATTGGAGGTGTAGATGGGGAGATGGGGTTTGGGAATTCCACTTCTGGAGCCAGGCACCTTGAAGGGACATGTGGGAGTTGCTGTTACCACACCTGAGCCCTTTGCCAATCTGGGGCCTGAGCGTCAAAGGTGAGTAATTGTTATTGATGGAGGAGCTGCTTTGTTTGTCCACCGAATAAATAAAGCAGACTTTCCAGCTGTTCCCTCCTCCAAGTCTCTTCCAGCTCCTTCCAGCTTCCCCACATCACTCCCTTTTCCTAATCTCCCCATCTGTTCTCTGTGGCTTCCTCCTGCAGTTTCAGTTCTGGCGGGCAGCTCCCAGCATGATGTTCAACTGAAGAGGGCTTTCCACAAGCAACTTGAACGTCCCGAGCAGTACATCATTCCTCCCAGAGCCATCCATCTCAAAAAAGTGATGTTTTTGCCCTGTTTTGCAATGATTGCATTTAATAGTTAGTTAAATATCGAGGTCGCCAGCCACTCCTTACTGGCATGCCCCATTCCTAAGGAAACACTGTGCCTTTTAAGCTGGCTGCGCTGCAGGGCAAGGGCATTTACTGACCAAACCTTCTGCGGGAGAGCTGATCTTTCCATTTCCCCTTCAAAGCCAAGGTTGCCACATTTTCCCAGAGTCTGTGACCTAAATAGCAAGTTGGTGTCCTGCAAGAGTGTCTGGTCCTGGAGTGGCCCTGTTTCCTTTCCCTTGTTTCAGTGGCTGTGGTGATATCGGCACCCTTGCGAAAAGCGATTCAGTCAATCCATCAGGGCTTTCCAAAGGCAGGAATGCCCCGTGATGGGACACACCAAAACCCGTTCTGAAAGCAGCAGCCTAGTTAAATGGACTGACCCCGTGGACACTGGGTCAATACACAATAACGGTGGTGCTGCACTAAGCTGGTTTTCCATCAGAGCAGCTCTAGCACATTGATCTGCTCGGTGTTGTGCCAGAGAATAGCTGGATAGTTTTTTTTTTTCTCTTTTTCTTTCTTTTTTTTTTTTTTTTTTTTTTTAAATGTGTAAATCCACTTCCTAACCTGGCAGGCTTCCTACAGCATGAAAGCATCAGCAAAATACTGGTGCGTGTTTCTTCCATGTGGTCTGGTTGGGATGTATATCTTGTCCTGTTTGCCTAGGGTGCAGCTCCTTTGGAAATGCTTTGTAGAACAGTGCTACACAGGGAAAGCGTTATCTTTAATGACACTTCTGTGATATTTACATGTTAAAGTCCTTGCACAGCAGAGGTATATGTGGTTGTTCTGGCATAAAAAACACTTGTGTTTGTGTGGTTCTGGGAACCAGTATAAATTCTGCTAAAAAGAGCATGTTTTTTCTTTATATGTTGGGAAAGCTGGTGCTGTAACTGAATATAACTGTAAATAAAACCATCCTGGCACTGTTTTTCATTCACAGGCCCCCAGTTCAAATTTATTGCCACCATTGCCATACCAACGTGGAAATAACAGCTGTAAATGGTCAAGTGAATCAGAGTCAGACTCATCTCAAGATATCTCATCTCATCTGTCCAGCTCAGGCACCAACAGGTCGATAGTGGAGACTCCCTTCCTAAAGGTAGAAATTGCTACAAAGTCAAGCATCTCAGGTATTTTCAACACCTATTTAGGAGGGGATGAGAACCATGGACTGGAAAAAATCTGTTTCTGCTGAGTGTAAAAGGAGCACTGGGGAGGAGCTCTGTCACTTGGAGTATAAACTTCCAGTATGGGTTAGGTAAATTCCCCATTTGACCCCTGAGATCCTCAGGATGTCTCCAGACTGCCAGTCTCACCTCCCACTCACCTGGGCACAGTGCCCACTGGAGGTATAAGGCACCAGTCCCTGCTCAGCCTGTCTTAATTAAAAACAACTTTATTGTTTGATAGATACCAACAGAATGCACAATATACCCGGCAACACAGAAGGCTTCTGCCCCGAAGACATTTTCCTGTAAACAGATGGCAAGCAGAAAATGTGCCAGGAAAGCCAGAAAAACTCAGCCTCGGTAGGTAGGTGATTCCTTTCCCCTTCGGACAAAGCATCAGTGTGGGCTGATGTGGGCTCCAGTTACAGAAGATGTCTTCAAGGCTAAGGCAGTGTGGAAAGTATGAGGGAAAAACGTGAAACCACAGGAGGAGAAAAAAAACAAACAAACAACAACAACAGATCCAATTAGCATTCTCTAGTGGGGATTTTATTTCAGCCCGTCCCTCTCCGTCTGCGCTTAGCACTGTACATGTACATCTGGTAGGAGAGCAGCTCTGCCCAGGGAGGCATAGAGACCACATGGGCAGGAAAAGGGGTGGGGGACAGGAAGCACTTGGCTTAATTTTACAGCCTTGAAACAGATTTACCAGCTGACATCATGACATGAATGAGGTTGCCCAGGATGTCAGCGGCAGAGCCGGTATTTAAACCCCTGGCATCCCAGCCAGAGGCACTGGCATGTCCTGCTTCATCTGAAGCTGGTCTGACACAGCAGAGTCTTATGTAACTCAGCCGGAGTTTTGGTTTCGTTGCAATAGTTTCAGAAGAGCTCAAACACAGGATTTTTGCTATTTTTATGAGTGTATTTCTGTCTCACACTTCACTAGGTTACATCCAGGGTCAAGGAATGAGGGTTCATCTTCCAGCTAGCTACATGAGGCTTTCATTTGCATTCCCTCTTTGTTTTGTCTTGGGATAACAGAGGTTTGCACTGACATGCAAGATATTTTCTTACTGGTCATCGACAACCGCAGTTGCATTTCAGAAGCGTTTTGGCACCTTGCCCCTCTGGCAGCCAACGATCTTAGTAGCAACTTCTCAGGCTGAAATGTTTTTCTTGAAATGCATTAGCCCAAGTCTATTATTGCACACACTTCTCCTTTTCCCCTTGTCTGTTTTGGCCATATCTGAAGTTGTGAACTCTTTTCAAAGAATCTTTAATCTTTGTCAACATTTGGAGTGGGTCTGAATAAAAACTTGTTAGAGAAACTCGTAGTGATTTAATGTGCTTCTTGGCTTACTATTCTGGCTGACCATCTTTTACAGAGGCAGTATTGCAAAAGCAGTAGGGCCGTAGAAAATCAGGATTGCTTTTAGTAGGAAGAATCCCTCTGACAGGGTGAGCAATGCCCTGGTATGTTCATTGCCTGTCCTGTCAGTGTGCTTGTCTTGTAGACACACTTGCAGTGTGGTTTCCGGGAAAACAGAGGCTTAAAACTGATAGGCATTTTTTGTCACCACCTGAATAACACTTAGAACTGTGGGATAATTAAGATCAAGTGCCTTAATCCATTGGCTACCTTCTCAGGTAAAGCTATTCATTCAGCCATAGGAAGGACAATAGTGTTCATCAGCTGTAAATCTAGGGTGTAAAGTAAAATAAACAAGTCATACATTTTCTGCCCTGCTTCTTCCCACCTATTCTTCAGGCTATTCGTTTATTTTGGAAAGCTTACTAGTTCAAGACTTCAAAATCACTGTCTACGAATGAGGAGCAAATATGACACGCTGTGATCTCTTTCACACAGAGGAGATTGAGGTCTTGATAAGGAGCAGGGGTGGGAAAGGAGATGTTCGTGTCCTTGGTGAGGAATGAAGCGAACTGGAAAGTAAGCTGGGGGGAAACACAGTTTGGGAATCGCTGCCCAAGTTCAAAGTACTTATGCAGGTACTTGCCTCTAATTATGTATTTAAACCTAGACCCAAAGCAGTTAAATACCTGCAAAATAAGTAAAACACAGAGCCACCTAAACCTGTACCTCTGTGCTTTCCTGAGTTAGAGTCTGCACAAGTAAATGGGTTCTGGCAAGAATATTTCTGGTCTCTAGGCTTAAACTGACTGAAGCCATCAGGTCGGAGCTGAAGTATTTTGTAGCAACTCAGCCACGAATGTCAAAGTCAGTAGAGATGCAGCTTCTGCAAATGGTTCCAATTAACATCTTTAATCTTATTATCTCAAGTCTTTTATCTTCACATTTTCTTGGCTGTTTGTTTGTTTTCTTTACATTTGTTTACGTATACAGAACTGAAAGTTTTTCTGGAAATGCTGGTATGGCTTTTAACTGTAAGAGTGATTCACTGAGAATAATTAATTCAAAGATCTTGGCATCTCTTTTCCTTGTAATCTGGTGGTGGATATTCTGTGATTTTCTTGGAAGGTTTTTTCCCCTGCATGTGCATGTATACACTCACACCCACAGAGACTCACACACATCATTTGCAAATGCAGACACTTCCCTCTTCTTCCTTTGGAGCTTTTAAGTTGCTCCCTGTTTCTGGAGCAAGACACATCTGACCTGTACAATTAACCCTTTCTCCGATGTGTCTCCTTTATTTGTGTCCAAAAACACGACAGAGCTTTTGAGGTGTGCAGGACCCATCCTGTTGCCCCAGTGGCTTTTTTGGTTGGTTGGTTGGTTTTTGTCCAGGCTGCAAACCTCTCTAAGCTTTCAACTCAGAGCAGGGACATGCAGTACTCTGAGGAAGGCCTGTGCTCTATGCTAACTCCTGCAGTTTGCCAAGGCTTGGATACTGCTGGCTGCCCTGGGCCAAACCAGACCAGGCACTTCTCTAAAGGATGAAACAGTACAGATCTGTTCCCAGGGGCCAGGACTGTTCCCCAGCATTATTTAATTTATTAGTGTAGGTGCAAGTATTGTTGTTGAAATAGAGGTTATAGCTTGCTCACATTTTAATATCTATTAGCAGCAAAAGCAGTGAGTTCTGCCTCAAAATTTAAACCCTCAGGAGCATTACTTACACAGAAAATGAAGCATGGTCCTTGCAGTCTGTGAAACAAACTCATACATAGTGTAAGGGGTAAAATTTCCCTACTGGCCCTGTAAGTGAAGTCTGTCATGAAACTTAGAGTGGCTCATCACCGTAAACATCAGTATTACTTGAACTATTTGCTTTGTAGAGCTCTCACTCGAAATTTATGCACCTAAGGAGAAATCAGGGGGCTAAACACTTTTGAAGAGCAATATGTTACGTTTTTTTTCCTTGTTCTGAAAAACATAATTTATGCAATACCAGAATTCCCTGTAACTTAGTACTTTGCACTGTTATTTCAGAAATTAAAAGCTGTTCTGGTGCTTTTTAATCACAGCACACTGTGACAAAAACATAGTTGCTTTGCAGTGACACTCGTATCATTGCAATACCCGCAGCTCCCTTAGAGCCTGAGCAAAGGAACTTGGAGGCTGTAGGTGAGCTGGGTTTACCTAAATAAATGCAACGCAAGGAGCCTGCAGCAGAGTATGGAGTCACTCCGTAATTACCCTCCTGGTTTTTCTGCCTTGTCTATGAAACAGTCACTGGAACAGGACAACTTGTATAAATTCAGGGAGGGCCATGATTTTTATTATAACTAACTATAACAACACTTGGCTCTTTGAGGGCTTTTATCCAAATGTCTCCAAGCCCTTGTTCTTCACAAAGAGAGATAAATGTAATTATCACAGTTCTAAAGTGGGGAAAGCTTAAGCATACTGAACTTAATTAACTGCTCATGGATATACAGCAAATCAGTAGCAGAGATGGGAACACAAACCAGTTTTCCCAACTCCTCTTTGTGCCCTAGTCACTGGATCCTGGTGCCATCTCTATTAGGTAGCAACCACAGTGGGATTAATAAGACAAAAAGTCCCAGCAAAGCTCGGTTAGCCCTAAAAATACTGAGACAGCCCCATGCCCAGCTGAGGTGGCTCTGAGGTACACCTGTAGCCTTTTGTCTGGCATTTAATGAGCCCAGACTGGCACTGGGAACTCGCACACTGTATGTGTGAGACACTGGTTTGGTCCTCATACTTTGTCCTTGTGATAATGCTGAAGTTTGCTTGCAGGAAAGCATTGCTGGCACAGTGCCGCCCATCCGGCTGCTCTGTAGCACTTTGGCTCCGCCACTCCTTCTCGGTCACTCTCTGCCCCTGCTCCACCGTGCTCTGCAGTGTGGAACCCTGCTCCACCGTGGGACACCATGGGCAGCAGGGGGACAGCCTGCTGCACCATGGTCCTCACCACAGGCTGCAGGGGACTTCTGCTCTGGCGCCTGAAGCACCTCTCCCCCTCCTTCTTCACTGACCTTGGCACCTGCAAGGCTGTTTCTCACTCCTCTCTCTCCCAGCTGCTGTTCCACAGCAGTTTTTTTTTTTTGTTTTTCCTTTCTTCAGTCTGCTCTCACAGAGGCACAAACAACATCGCTTATTGGCCCAGCTCTGGCCAGCGGCAAGGCCCTTCCCTAACATGGGGAAGTTCTTGCAGAACCCACACCGATGCCCCCCCGCTACCAAAACCTTGCCACAGAAACCCACTACAGCATCTGTGGCCACCGAGACCTGCGCAGAGTGATTCCTTGTTCCTGGAAGCAGCGCCACGCGCCTGGAAGAAGAGGCTGTGTGAAGAGGTGCAGAGATGAGATAAGCAAGGTACTGACTCTTCAAAGGCAGCATTTAGCTGTTGTTCTCTCAAAAGGCTGACAACAGAGAAGGATGGCCTTCACATGTTCTGTTCTGAATAAATGGTGTCAAGGTGGAGGAAAAGATACTTTTTTCACCCCTCTCACTGACTCCGGGCCAGGTATATTCAAACTCTGTTTTCTCAGTGCCTACACAGCCTGGGTGCAGAGCCACACTGAACTGTTTCCTTCCCGTGCACTACCAGCTAACATAAAAGCTCTGGCAATCAAGGTGCTCCTGGCATCTCCACAGGCTCTCTGGAGGTCTCTCCACCCATCTTACTTACCATCTCTTTTTGTACAGTTGTGACAGAAATTGTCTCAGCAAATCAGGAGAATTCATTGCCACGTAAGTGACATCCTTTTCCTGTTTGGGGTCAAAATGTAACCCTGAGCATTTGCAGCAGATAGACTCCTCTCCCTGTGTTTCCCCGAGCGCAGTAGCGTATGTCTGCAGTCATTTATCTGCCTCTAGGAAGCAAATCAAGTTAAAATTCTCAGGATGAGTTTTTTCTAACGTTCACTGAAGGCTCATCACATTGCAGCAAAGTGAGGCTTTCAAAACAGGAAGGTATTTCTACCCCTGGCTGAAATAACATGTTTTAGCACAGTCAGCAGGTAGTTTGCTGCTCACACCCTGGTCAGTACCTGCTTTTGCTGAGAATGGAAGTAGTTACAACTGTGGCAAGGGGTGACTGATGGCAGAGTAAATATGAACCATAGGTTTTGTTTCCAGCCACAAGCTGATGACCAGTTGATCATTTGCTCAGCCCACTGTAGGACAATGTAGTCATCTTTTTTACCCCACTAAAGCTTAAGGGCAAGTGAGGACAGGGCTCCAGTGTGCTAGGCACTGTTCTGTGGAAGGAGCAGGGAGCCTCTGCCCCAAAGGCTTGCATGGGAGAAACACAGGATGGGAGAAATGGACTGGCAGGAGCACAATAACACGAGGGCAGAAAATATGCATGCTGCCGTGGAGGACAGGCAAATGTCCTTAGGAGACACTGTAAAAAGGGGGAATTGGCTGCCTGTAGCAAGTTAGAAAAAAGACAGAGGAGGTCTGGAGCTGAGACCCAGGTTAAAAAGGAAGTTCTTAGAGGCCACATGTCTACTGGTAAGTTAATCACACCCAAGACCCTTTGTTGGTGCTGATGCCAGCTGGCAGAGAAGAGTTTGTGTGCATAATAATAAACTCTTCTTCTGTCAAAAGGTGGTGGCTGCCTCCACTCTGCCTCCTGGGAGCTCTCCCTGGCTTCTGCTACTTTCCAGACCATTCCCAGAAACCTACCAGGGATAATCCTAACGACTGAACTCCAGTGCCCAGGTCTGGTGTTGGCCCTGCTTGCACAGCCACAGTCTTGGGCTGTGCTGTGGTTTCCCTTGCTTTGATCTGATTAACTCCTTCCTCTGGGCTGCTGCCAGCCCCTCCGAGCCACGTGCACGGGGCGGCGCACCACGCGGATCCCTGTCCCAAGAGACCTGTGGGCTGGGTGCACATGGAGACTCCGGCTCCTTGCTGCAGTGGTAGCCTGGTCAATCCCATCTACCTTCTATCAAGGAGGAATCTCAGAAGGGAGGTGCTTTAGGAATAACACCCAGTAAAGGTCTGTGAAGGAGTCTGAAAACAGCCTGAACACTGAAGGAAAGCAGCAGCTGTGAATGGGGATGCTGCCACAGCTCCCTCATGTCCACATCCCCCATGCAGAGCAGATGCCAGCAGCTGAGCAGAGCACTCCTTGGTGCAGCACAGGTTTCCCTGGCACTGCAGAATCCAGAAGCTATTCTTGGACACCACCTACTGGCATTCTCCTTATTAACTCTTCTCAGGATGAGCAGTTTGGCACGGTGTCGAGGGCATCCCAAGCCTGGAAGTGAAGAGAGAAACTTGACCTTCCCAGTTCTTTCCAGTGAATGTCCTGCTTGTTGTTTTTGTTGTTTTTGTTGTTTTCATTTTATTTGTTTATTTTTCTGAGAGAAAAGCTGCCTTGGGACTCTGTGAGAAACCCCGTTATGTAAGAGAGGGATTTTTACTTGCTGTTTGGAAAGGGGATACCAAAAGAAGTGCTATTAAAAGGAGGTGGGTAAAAGAAAGAAGAGGGAAAAGAAAAAGGGAGAAAATGTCTTCAGGCACTGGTGAGGAATAAGCTGGAGGTCTTCCCTACTGCAGTTCAGGCAGAAAGGGCATTTTATGCACATCAAGCACCACTTTAAACAGCCTTTCAAGAGACAGAGCATTTAAGTCCACAATTTCTTCTTTTTCAGTATGCAATGAGCTCTACATGGCATAAAGAAAAAACCTCTCCTTTTTGGATGCAGCATTTTAAATCAGAAGGGAGGAGGAGGCACAGCTTCCAAATGCTTTGCCTTTTGGCACCGACACCAAAAACTGTAGTACTGATGTTTATAACTCCTGACAGTCGCGACAGACAGAAAAAAAAGAACAAAGGAGCAGTCACTTGTCCTCACTGACACAGCTTGGGCACTGAGAGATGGCCACGCTTGACCTCTGTGTGGCTTTGCTGTATGTAATGAGAAGAAACCTCCCAGCTGCAATATCTTAACGAATACAACCCAACCCACCCTCCAGCATCTCAGTTTGGGCCTGCTGCAGCTCTGACATTTCAGCAGAAAACCCACCGAGAGGTTCCCAGCACACCCGTGGGCCCTATTGCTCTGAGCAGCCTCACCCGGGGCCTCCACCCACACCTCCTGCCCAGCAGCCCTATTTCAGCTCAGCCTTGGGCTACCTCACAGGTGGCTTTGTCTTTAGTTTTGTTGCCTGGATTGGCCCTTTGGGTAGACGTTGTTCATTTCCACCCCCTGGCTTTACTGATGGTAGCCCCTGGGTGAAATTTGGACTTGGTCAGTCCCTTAGCTGTTGGTGGGCCCTGCTACCAGCACCCAGCTCTGCTCAGGTTCTGTGGGGTCATGCCTGTGGTTGAAGGTACTGCTTGTGCTGGGGTCTTCCTTGCTCTCTGAGGTAGGCAAAAGCTCTTGCTGCTCTTCCAGTTCTTGTCCCTCAGGTAACTATCTCCTCCAGGGTTTTCCAACAGAGGTTCCTCTTGTCATATGTATAGATATCTTTTTCATGCTTGTATTTGTTTCAGAAGCAACCTCATTTAATATTTTCCTCTGAGGAAAGGGTCTAGATTTAAGCTTATAAACTGATTTACGTTCTCCTAAGAAGAAGATAGAGACACCTATTGTTCCACCCCTCTGTCCAAGGCCTTTTGAGACTCTCCATGGCTTATAACAGGGTTCCTATGGTAGTTCTAATCCTTGCTGTCTGTTAGTACACTTGCTTTCAGTCAGCTGAGGAATATCAAGCCCATGGGTTTTTAGTGCCTGTATTCCTATTCTGTTTTCAGAAATTGTTTTAAAGTTTTTGTTTGTTTGTTTGTTTTTAAGTTCTCTGAATGAGGTAAAACTCACAGAGATGTTTCAGAGAAGCTATCAATTGATGATGAATTCTTGCTGTTCGTGACTGTCATGATTTATTTTTTCAGTGACAAACTCTATCTCTGTCCAAGGTACGAAGATCCTTCAGCTTTACAGCTGGAGGACACTAGCTTAGCCCTCATCCTTATGGTATAACCTGAGCTCTTCTCCAGGCTCTTTCTTTTACAAGGCTAGTGCCATTTTGAGCATAGATTTGACTTCCACATCTCTGGCTGTTCTCCTGCTGGTCAGGACAGTGTAGGTAGTAGTGTTCTGCTGGAGCTTTGAGGGATTATGTTTGTGTTTAAATATTCACTTCCTTTTCTGTTGGCTGACTGTAGAGTTTGAGGGATAAAAGATGTATCTGGCAGGTGAACAGCCTTTGGAAATGGAGCTCATTCAGTTTGGTGTACGTAGGGTGTGAACCCATCATGTAACAACTCCTAATATTAAGGGTTTTGTGAAACAATCATAATTAGAGAGGCCTATTCCTCCAGCAAAACTGAAATTCTCTTCCTTCAAACGCTTCCATTTTCTCTCGTACAGTATGTTGCAAAAGAAGGTTTTCATTACCGTGCCATATCACCCCGGGCTCTCCTTTCATATGAATCCTGCCAGGTGGAGAAATGTGTTCTTGGAAAATGCTTACATGGCTCGAGAGCGTTGCTCTGGCTCAATAGCTTTCTCTGACTGGGCAAGCTCTCTCTTTATGGTGACTAAAATCAGAGGTGATTTATAGCCTACATTGATATAATGTAATCTAGCCATGATAGACATCCCTTTCATCATAATGAATGATGAATGTAGTTGTTACTATTTTGTTTTATTACTGTAGCAGCTAACTCTGAACTGTATTTACCGCAAAGGATGAATACGGTAAGCTGCAAAGAAAGCACTGGCCTTGTAATGGTTCAAAGCCACTTAAGAAGAAAGAAAAGCTGCCTTGCACGTCAGATGCAGACTATTTTACACTGCAGGAAAAAAAAAAATACTGTTGGCTTCACACTTTTCAGTGTGCATTTCCTAAATTTAAAGGTGGAAAGTCATGTGTTCTCCTCCTCACATTGTTGGTGAGGTCTCTTAGAGACAGCATCTGTGGTCAGAGCAAATCTTTTCATAATTAATACTAACCTGGATTCTGTTCTCTACGATTCTCGATTGCTTACTGGTAGTTTTCAAAGTGGGTCCTAGATCTGCTGGTGTTTTTACCTGGGAGCTTTGCAGGGCCACGTGGTATGCTGACAGATTATGCAGCCTGTAAATAATCTGTTTTGCAGTAATAACCTTTCTGTCTCTGTTTAATATATAACAGGTGAGAATGATCCCATGTAGGTCAACAGGACTTGACTCCATCATTTCCACAGGCTTGGAAACAAAGTAAGTCCTGATACATCTAAACTTGTGTGGAAGTCTTAGCTCCTAAAGCTGGTGAAAGAGGTGCCAGGACAGAATGGGCAGCTTGTATGATACATGGCTTGTGTTACAAGCCAGTAATATGGCTTAAGCTGTGAGACTACCAAAGCTGTGTGCTGATGGCACATTGAGCCAGAAGACATTTGGAAGCTGTAACGAAGGAAGAAAAGGACATTGTTGTATTATCCAGAGAGCTGGCAGCTCAGCTGGCTTCCCAGGTGAGAGCGAGCGTGCAGTGATGGCACTGTGGAGTTTGACTGTAGACAAGCCCCAACAAAATAAAGGAGGCCTGATCAAAACTGCTAACACCATAAGTTTCACTAAATTAATTAGTAGGGAGGAAGAAAAGGAGGAAGGGCAGGCACTGCTTTGAAGATTGAGTTGCAAAAAGTAACATCACGGTAACCCTAAAGGGTATTTGGACAAAGACAACATAGATTTGGTCTTCAGTGCAAAAATATAGAGAGAAGCTGATGTTGCAGGCTTGCTGCTGCCTTGCCAAGTTGCACAGTGCTTAACAAGCAAGTGACGTGTGTTTCTGACACCATGGGAGCTCAGTCGTCATCAGTCTGCTGCTAGGAGTTTTCAAGAGGTCGCTGGTCTTGCTACTGTCCTTTCTGGAGCCTGTTCTTTAGGCATGTTCCAGTGTTACTGAGGAGGAAATTCCAGTACCTCCAAAGGACAACCCTATTCTAAGACATCTCTAGTCCAAAATGGAGGTACCCCAAATCAGTGCCTCATCTGTGATTGGGCAGGTCTCAAGTGATGTGTGGTGGGGACCATTGCAGACTGAAAAAAACCTCCTGTGAGAAGCTGGATTTCACCTCCCCTGAGATGTAGAGCCCCTGTGTACAGCTGGCTTTCCATGGGTATGCTTGATGTGGAATTTGAAAAACAGGCTATTGTGTGACCCCGGAAAGGCTGCCAAATGCTCTCTGAGGACATAGATATGTGGGTGTGCATATATGTGTCTTCATTAATAAATGCATTAACTGGAGGCAAAAATAACATAATGTTGTCTTTAGTTAAGGCTGCCCTGTGCTTCCTGCTAGGGCTCCTTCTTTACTTCTCACTTACCCAAGCTTTCTTCTTTGATTGCAGTTTTCCCTTGTTGCTACCATTTGCCATCGTTGCTTGTTCACCTCAGGCTCAGTTCTTTCTCTGAGAAGCAATAGTACAAAAGGTCTGGTTTTGACAAAATTTAGGAGGAAACCAATGTCTTAAATTTCTGACTGAAATAGCTGCTGTATTATTTTAACGCTTTCATGTTCTAAAATGCAGCCTGGAAATTTGGCTGAGAGATCAACCTGGAGCAAAGGGTGTGTTCTTCCTTCTGCCTTTGTGAAGAGCTCCCAGATAATTCGGTGAAGTTACAAGCTGTGAAAATCCCCATTCGCATTCTTGTTGTGGGAGAGGAGAGGGTAGACGCTGGTAGGAACAGACTCTGGAAATGGTCTTTTCCTTAAGAGGAAAGGAATGGCGCGATTGTGTGGAATGATAAGTGAGATGGGAGAGTGGACACACAAGCAAGGATGAGGGATGTGAGAAGGACGGATTGAACTTGCATGGTAGCATGTAAGTAAGAAAACTGTTCAGAGGGACAGCTGTCTAAAATTTGCCACAGTATGCAGAATTTGTCCCTCTCAGTAATTCTGTACGGCCAGCCAAAAGTAGTTATTTGTGGACAACACTTTTATCTCCTGTCCTGATAAACAGAAAGTGAGCAGCTTTCAACTTGCTTTACCTCTGCCAGGACCTCACACGGTTAATACCTGCCTCGTGTTGAGATTTTTAACAGAAATACTAATAGGGGTGTGAATAGAAATGCATGAGTGAAGACATCAGAAAAACAGCAGACAAAGGATTAGAGGAGTGGCATGTATTAATTGCTACAGAGCACCCCGTGTCGTTTCACACAAATAACCAGATAACAAAGGACAAACTGAAACCTTAGAGGTAAGGTGACAAAAGTGAGGAGGAGCAATGCTGGAGCCATGAAACACCTGGGTAAGGACAACACCACCCAAGAACTTTACCTGAAACTGTAGAGGGGTGCGACAAGATGTTGTGGTTCAAGATCACACTGCTGAAAAGTTCAAAAGATGCATCAAAAAATGAAGAAGATCAAGAAATGCAGTGAGGGCACAAATGTGTTGCCCCACGTGCTTCTTGCTGCACACAAGTGATCCTGTCCAGACCTCTTAGGTGCACACAGCTCGGTGCATGTGAGTATGTTGATGGGAGGGTGGGATTGGGTAGGACCAACTTACTGGTTTTATTTACTTATTGTAAATATAAATTGCCTTTCCTGTCTGTAAGGTCTTTCAGGGAATTTTTATTACATTTATTTCCTGTGGTGGTGGAACTAAATGTTCCAGTTCTGCTAATGATTCACGTAGGAGGTGGTATATATCCATGTGATGGCATTTTATATATATATTTCAGTTGCCTTTTAAAAAAAATCTAGATAATTAGATTGCAAAATTGCTGTTTGAAGGGAATATTAATGCCAAAGTCACACACTCAAGTGCTGCAATTTGAGGTTGTCTGCTCAAGCTTCACGCTGCCCTCTTGTAAGGAAAGCTGCTTCAATCAAAATGTTTGCTGTGCTCCTCATTTTCTGGATGCTCAGCTTAAGAAGCCTGTTGCCTGACTGGGAGATGCATTGAAAGCTGCCGATTATCGTTGACACTACAGAGCTGAAGCATGTAAAGTACCACAAAAATGCTATAAGAAAAATCAGGCCACCAGAGTGACAAAGCAGGCTTTCCAGATGAGAGGTTCTTGATGACCTGGATGCTGCAGCTATAAAACAAAGGCATGGAAGTTTAAACAACACAAAACTGCATTGAAGGCAGACCTAACCAGGAGGGTAGCGTGTCTGCATTTTGTTCTAAAAATCAGCAAGGGGTCCAGAAGTGATGCTGGCCAAGCAAAATATTGAATGGTTGGTTGCATGTGAGTGACATAGAGGACATGGGGGTGGGGGATCCAGCAAGCAGCCATGTGATTGAATGAAATAAAAAGTTCATAAAAGGAAGATAGCCAGCATTATAAGTGTGCCCTTGTTCATCCCTGCTTTATTTTGCTGTTTTTCACTGTACGTTTTTTCCTTGTATGTTTTCTCTTCACAGCTGGACTGTTTCAAGAGGAGGGTCACACAGGCAAGTTTCTTGTTTCTCCTACCTGTGCTCTGCCTGCCAGCTCCAGAAAGTGCTGCATGCTGCTGCACTCCCAGTCTGATGCTGTAGACACTGCCTGCCAGACGCTGCTGCAGACTCTTGGGCTGGCCTTGAAGTAGGCATGCTTACCAACACTTAGCCAGTAAGTGAAAACATCTGGGGAAAATATTTTCTGTTGTTTGTCTCATGAAGTTTAGCTTAAAGACAGTAGCGCATCATTTTTTCTTCTCTCTCCGTCTCTCACAAGAATGGGTCAGGGGTTAGTTTTGAGTTACTTAAATGTTTACAGCAGCGTTCTTAAACCAGAGTTCAAGCAAAAGATTTGATGGAGGTCAGGCAATGAATTTTAGCATGGCCTCTGTCTTAAAATCTGTTTGAAAATAAGTGGACAGTGGATTCCTGTTACTGTTATTCCCTCAAGCCTACTGAGATCCCCTGCTGCCAAAGGGTGGATCTGTTTTGTTCTGCAACAATAAAAAGCAGATGATTTTCCTTCTTAAAATACCCAAAGGGGATTGCTAACACAGATCCTCTTCGCTGTGTGCCCATCCTACTGCACCCAGTCAAATCCCATCCCTTCTAGCAGTACAGAAGGGCTAATCCCTGGCACTGAAGACACCCAGATTAACCCACTGCAGGATTAGGATGCTTGAGCTGTTGTAGGAAGATTAGTATATTTGGATCTCAATATTTGCTGAACTTTTCCTGAAAATGACTTCCAACGAGGTCGCTGACTCTGGGGCAGTTTAGGAAAGTCTGGATTTAAAGCAAGAAGCCATAAAGATTAAGCTGCAGCAGGGAGCACACAGAATGCGTTTTGGATTTAAACTCATCACTGCTGATAGAAACAAAAGGCTTTGGCAGTGCAGTGCTACCGAGTTGCTGCCTTACTGCGGAGGTGTTCAGGGTAGCAGCGATGGCTGTCTTGTGATTCAGCATGGGATGGGGGAAGGAGATTTTCTGGCTTGACCCAGAGGTATCTTCTGGTGGCATTGAGACACTGACCTGTGTGTCATCTCTCATATCTGCATTTGGAAATCAATGCAAAGAGCTGCTTTGCAGGCCAACACTTTCCTGCCCATGTGCTTCTTCTGGGTGAGCTTCTCCTTTTCATAGGCTAGACAACTTTGATTTGCTTGGCTGAAATCAAGTATAACTGCTCCCTTGGCACTATTTTTATTGGACCCTTGTGCTGGTCTCCAGATAAGAGATGAATATCACTATCCTAAATGACGGTCATCCATGGTGAGGAAAAGTGACTCTTAAATTGACTTTTTCAGCTGCTTTGCTTTCTGGAGCTCCCTGCTAACGGCACTGTACCATTAAGCGGGTGAGCTGCCCACAGATGAACTTGTCCCAGTTCCAGCACAATGCAATATGAGTTTATTTTGAGGGCACGCCTCCACAGTGGTACCCTTAGTTAGAGAATGCTTGGCTTCCACTTCCTGTGCTCTGCACTGGGACTCAGGCTGTCTGTGCTCATAATGTTTTATTTCAGCTACTAGCAAGAGGATTCATGTTTAAAAAAGGATCTTTCTCGTGTCAGCAGGTATTAGTTCAAATGCAAAGTCTGCTCATGCTAGCTCAGCACCCTGTAAATGCTCACACCACTTCCTGGTCCTGGTGCGTGGGGGACTGAGCTGTGGTCCCAGTATTCCCTGTGAACTGGCATCTGAGGTGCACTGACACTGGTGCAATACACCATGGTTCTGCATGGGGAAAGGATGGGCATGATAGATCCCCTTCCTTCTTCAAAAACACATTTATTTCCTTATTTTTTTTCTCCAGGAAGCTACAGATGAAGGATCTTAGAGTTGGTTCCTTTTTTTTTTTTTTTTTTTTTTTTTTTTTTTAAAAAAGATTTTTGGTAATATAGGAAGAGAGTATGTATATTTTTTGTCTTTCAGGGGAAAACTGCTGTGATAGTACAATAATTGTTAGCTTGGAAACAGCTTTCCTCTGTTGTGATCCAAGTAAATGCAAACTTAAGTCTGCTTTTGAATAATTTGTATTGAAAAGTACTGAGCAGTAACTGTGTCCTGGGTTTGCTTCCAATGATTTTATTCCGCATTGTTTCTGACTACCTGTTTCTCATGACATTTTCTTATAAATACACTGGTTGTATTTGTCTGTGAATGTGAACATGAGCAACTATTTCTTAGCTGAAATGTATGTAATAGTCGTTCATCTGGCAATATCATTCTTCCTCAACAGGATTCATCAACTGAAGCCCCTGTGGATGATGGATATCTAACAGGTCTTCCAGTGAAGATCCACCAGAAAGGTAGGGCCTTTCCATGAAGGCTTCCTTTCAGTTTGACAGGGGGTATCTCAGAGCTGTAGCTGTACTGAGAATTCCCACTTCTGGGAATGCTGTGCAGCCCAGTGAAGCAAGAGTTGTTCAGTTTTAACACATGCATTTATAAGCACTAAGCACATTCCTCTGCACTTTAAAAACATACTTTGGGGGATGGCTGTAGAGCTGCATGCTGAAGTAACTCTGAATATTTTATCAAAAGCCTGTGTTGTAATTTCTTCTGAAGAAATAACTCTTTGAAATCCAGGATGCAGGTCTAAAACTTGTGCTCTTGCCACACTAAGCTAGGCACAAGGCCACTGCTATGATAGCATCACTTCCAGTTGTCACTAAAACACAATAAACATATTATGTTCTTGCTGGTTATTACATGGGACAGCAAATTTTGTTGCTTTTCCTGATTGGCCAATGTTTTCTGCACATGGATGTTGCCCTGGATTTATATTAATTTGGATTTGTCTGACCAGCTGTGCCTTAGCAGGCACATGTAAGAAAGTTGCCTGTGTTAAGTAAAGAAATTCTTATCACCTGTCCACTGGAAGAAAGTGGAGTGTTTGAAATTGTGCTGAGGTAGTTTGGACTATATGAGGAGTAAAAGTGCACATAGGTACATATAAATGTTTTTTTCTGATCCAGTGTGTAGAGCATAATGTATTATCTGACACGAATCATGGTTTCCCCATCAGAATACCTTCCAAGGGTGGACCTCAGACCTACGCTGATAAGTTAGGGAACATGAGTGCTGGCTGGATGCCCTGCCCTTCCCCACAGCTGGCTCACTGCAAATCCATCTTCATGCATTTATTTTTATTTTCCTCTGCCATCTAAACTGGCATCTAGATGTGAAGTATAAAAATACGGGACTACTACACGCGTGCTTGCTGTACTAGAGAAGTTATTCATGCTTATACAATGTTTAATGCTATAAAATGCTCTCTGAGTGCCAAGTCCTGACAGGAGCTCAGCTTTCAGCTCCAGGATCTAAAGCTTGCTACATGTCCAGCTTTCCAAAACCCAAATCCAGGCTGTTTTGTTTAATGTTTTTTTTTCCTTTTTTCAGCCACTCCTGCAAGTATCCCCTCTCCCACCCAGGAGTGCTGCTGTTTTGACCTATGATATTCTTACTGATATTTCCTCCTGGTGGCAGAGGGATGGAAATACAAAGCAGGGGAGAGCCCAAGAGCAGGCTCTCATTAGCTTTTGTCTGTCAGCAAGTTGGGAACGTGCATTGCTCGGGCTGTTATAAAAGGCCCTTGTTAAGTAATCATATTTCTCTTGCATAAGTGTTTGCTTTTGGAAAGCTTTGGCCAATCAGAGGCTGCAGCTCATGGACAGAGAGCATTTCTAACTACAGTGATTTGTTTTCAAATAATTCACGAGTATTAATCTGCTGAAAGTTCTGTAAAATCTCTATAGATAAGCTCGAGCAGCGGAGACGTCAGCGCCGATGGTAGCTGAACTACAGCTGTAAGACTGCCAAAAAACTCTGAGCTGTGCGGATCGTTGTGAGTAATATTTCTGATTCTTCTAAAGGGTGTTTGTGGCTGATTACTGCAGGCAGGGAAATATTGCAGACTCTCATTGCCAGCAATAAATTAGAGGGAGACCAGAGGTGAGAGACAGGCAGTGAAACTATTGACTGGCCTTAAAATAATGCTTTCCTCCTAGACTTCCGTAAGCAAGTATGCATTTCTCTGAAGCTGGGTAATCAAGTCTATTCCAAATATGCTAATAAAAAAGTGTGGTATTGAATTCAATTACAGGACTGTCAGGACAACGTAGATTTGGCCAGACAAGTGAGATCAAAGGACCATCTAGCCCCATATACTGGCTCAGAGTGGCCAACAGGCTATATTCAAGGAAAAAAATAAAAGACTAAGGTAAGCATACAGTGATATTTCTTCTACTGTGTTTTCCTGGTTTTCAGAATTCTGCAGAGCAGAGTCAGAAAATATATTTTTAGTAGTACTTGTGTGTTTTTCTTCTCAGAATTTGCTAGCTCAGTATATTTCTGAGGACAACAAGTTGTTTGGGGATTGACTGACAAATCTCATCAGGATTTGATATCTTGAGTTAAGTGAGTATTACGTAAGATTTTCATGAAAAGAAATGGATAGCTTTCTGTTTAAATGGAACTGAAAAGGAAAGGTTTGCACAAATTTAGCACAAAACAGTTTCCTATCCCACTTCCTTGTGATGTATCTGGATGCAGCTAAACCCATGAACAAAGCCCGGAACTGTAAAACTACCCACTGAAGTGGGAACTGGAATTTATTAGTTAAATGCTGAGCATCTTGGAAAAACTGCTATTGTTCCTGCTGACCCTAGGAGACATTGAAATGTCTTTGTATAGAAAAGACAGTTCAAGTGCTGGGCTGTGAGGGGAAATAGTTATTGCCCATAGGGTGGATGCATGTATCCTTACTTCTGCAGATGGAACAGAACTTTTTCTTGATGTAACAAATGGTTTATTAGTGGAGATCACTCAGAAGAGCTCAAGTG
Organism: Nettapus auritus; assembly: GCA_011076525.1. Lineage (NCBI taxonomy): Eukaryota > Metazoa > Chordata > Aves > Anseriformes > Anatidae > Nettapus > Nettapus auritus. The sequence goes on from CM021767.1 coordinate 5,549,608, forward strand.
ACTACTTAGAAACCTTGAAAAATGTAGTATATAGATTTTTAGTCTGTGAAGTTCATAAGACATGCTAAAGCATTTAAATCATATTTGCAGTCCGTAGGAGGAGGTAATACCCCCATGAAAGGAAGTGATTATTTTGTAGTAGTTATGGGATTAGAGAGGTAAATGTGAAAAGCTGTCCTGAACTAAAAGGCATTCAGCTGCAAAGCCAAATTTTAATATTTCACATTTCTTTTCAAAAGTGGAGGAAAAGCTAGGCCTGTTGGCTTGGGTATAAAGGCAGCAGTGCTATAACATAAGCTGGAACCCATCTTTTACACTTGCTTGCGAACTATTTAGACTGCAACCCCCCCGGCAATACATCCACAGGCAAATTTGAGCTATAGCATTTGCCCTGCACCATACCAGTAAGGGATGGGTGGTGACAGTGGACTGATTGCTGGGTACTCATGGGTTGCTATTTGGTTTCTTAAATTTAGCAAGGTTTTTTTGCTTTTGTGGTTCAAGTTTGTCCAGAAACAAGGCAGCCTTCCCACGTGTTTGTAGCACTTGCTCTCCATCTGAAACTTGTATGGGGTCTCTAGCCATTACAGTCTGGAGGGAGGCAGAGGGAGTTAACAGCCTGTCATGGACGTTGTGAGACAGCTTTTTCACCAGACCACTGGATCAATTTATGGATCTAGAGAGTTTGTTTTTAAAAAAACTAATGAGAGACTATTTAAGATGCTACTATTAGAAATCTCTGAGTTGTCAGGTGATTAATCTGGGGAAGTATCAGTTGTTTGCCCTGTTTTGGACTGCTCTCAGAGAATGTTGGCTCAAACATCCACCTAGTCAATGTAAGGCCTCTCTTGTTCTTAAGTACATATGGGATTCTTTCCTCTCATTTTCATCTCTGAGTTTTAAAGCTTTCCTCTGCAATCAGAGGTTAACGGATTCATCAAAAAAAAAAAAAAAAAATACAGCTAATAGCAGCTAAAACTGGGGAATTTACAACATTATTTCTTTTTTCTAAAACGGTCTCTGGGATGTGAAGCAAACCTAGGCATAAATTAGGACAGCCAAACAATATTTCTAATTTGTTGCAGGACAAAATGGACTCTGTATACAAGTTGAAGATTTTTGTGATGTTTTTATCTCAAGCTGCTTTCACAGTCATGGTGATATTGAATGCTGGAAATGCCACTGGACTATTCAAAGGTAATGCAAACAAATAGTCGTTGTTTAGAGAGGTAGATCTCGTGCATCACATCATTTTATGGTATAATGGTGCCTTAGGTGAGCTCTATTTCACTTCTCCAAATACACCCTTATCAGAGCAAGGAGGAAGTAGCTAGTGCATCCTCCACATATTACAGACAGGTGCCTGAGCCCTTTCCAGGGATTCCCTTTTAATTTAATTTCCTTTTAAATTAAAGTTATCTTATCCCTGGTGAACCTGGATCTAGCTGTGGGTGAAAAGCAATTTTTACATATATTGCACTTGCATCCCTGGCTGAAGCTGTTCAGGCCCTGTTTATAGAGGGCAGTGGTGCTTGGTTTGAGCACTATCCAGCTGAGTCTGTCAGAAGTGGATGCTGTGCTTCTCTCTGGCTCTTACATGTAACTGGCTTTTCTGGTTCTGTGCAAGAGGAGGGTGCTCAGGGTTCCCCATAAGGGATAGTGATCCCATAATGGGTTTTTAAAGGCAAGCCAATTGCAGCATGTGGTTTATTTTCAACAAGGGCATCCTCTCATCTCCCTCAGATCTATTGAGGTGTGGACTAAGCCTCGGGGAAGATTGCAGGGTGAGAAAACCAACAGTCTTTCCCCATCCTCAGTATGTAGTAACACATTAGTCTGCAATAACGTTCACCACCATAGGTCTGTTCCGGACAACCCCTGGAAACATCTCAGATAAGTACAACACTGACTTCACACCAGCTGGCTGGACTTTCCTCATCTGGAATGTCATCTATGCCTGGCAGCTTGCCTGGCTCCTGTACGCCTTGTCAGGGATCTGTCGAAGGTATTTTCCACGCTCATGGTGCAAATGATGGGGGGTGGCTCTTTGCTGCTGTGGCTTGGCCTGTTACCCCACTTTTCTGAGGTAAAAAGGCAGAGTAAAATCACTGCCATTCCTTTTGACCTGAGATGCTGGAGCTTCTTTGAGGCTGGAATTCAAAGCTGGATCCAAAGCTGGAAAGCAGTTTGAAGGTGTATGCTCCAATATGTGGGCAGATTACAAAGTAAACTGTTCTGTGAGGCCTGGTTTCTGCTGATTCACGTGATCTGATACAGCTGCATTGTCACTACTAGATACTGAAAATCCATGAGGGTAAAATTTCTGAATTATAAAGCTAATCCTTTGAGTTTACACTCTGGCAGAGGTCAGAGAATCAACACTGACAAGTCTCTCGGGTCATTGAATTGGATTTGAAGCTTTTCCTGGGGCTATGAGTTCAATAACTGCCTTATGAGTTATCTGTAATGTTATGTGATACCTCCTGTGGGATAGGTTTTCAAGGGGGACCACGGACTACTTAGTTTGAATCTTGTGTATTTGCTGTTTTTACATGGCATATAAGAAATCTTAGTTGAAACTGGCCAATACTGAAGGAAAAACTGAGTGTTTAAGATTGAGTCTGTGTATGTGTGTACACATGTACACGATTATACACTCACACTATGATCCTGTAAGCCTTTTTCCCCAGGAACTGGGCAAAAATCCCCATGACCATTGCTGCCACCACCAATGGCATAAACTTTGGAGCATCTGTGGAGCAGTCAGTCCCTAGCACCCACTCAATCTGTGATACTGCAGTGGTGGTGCAGAGACCAGCAAGGAGTTCTGTATCACAAGACATTGTTTTGATGGGGAAAGCCACAGGAACTGTGTTTTATCTCTGAAAAGGATGTGGAAGTAAAATGGTCTGATTTGAGCTGAAGTGCCCAACTCAAACATGCTTTTCCTGTTAGCATGAGGAAAATGAGGCCAGGAATGCTTGGTCGTTTAATGTTTTTCTTTCCTCATACCCACTTTTTCCCAACAGGAATGAACTTGGATGTGTATACATAAAGCCAGACTTGTTGCCAATACCTTTTTACGTGGCATGGATTCTAAATAATGGACTCAACGTTGGATGGCTATTTCTGTGGGACCGAGAGTAAGTCATTTCTTTGGTACAGGCTTTCTAACCCTCATGATGGGACTGCCCCAGTGCTAAATTTTAACCATTTTCTCCTGCATGTGAAAGCTTAATCACACCTGCATGAAACACTATGGCAGGTCTTGGTGAAAAGTAGCATTCATTAAAAAAAAAGTTAAGGTTTTTACACAATGATTTCATCTTGTCCATGAGGTGAATTGGTTGTTGAAGTCTCAAAGCTGCAGGTCTTCAGTGTTTTATCCCACAGTTAAGACAAGAGCTATGACACCCTTCATAAATGCAGTTAAGCTCCTTGCCTTGGATTGTTTTCATAATCACGCTCACACGAAGGGCTTATAATAGCACCACTGTCAAGAGGTGAAGAAATCAGCCGCAGTCAGGAAAATAATAACTTAATCATTAAGAGTAAAACAGCGTGTCAAAATGAGGGCTACACATAGTGATTACCTTTAATAAAGGCTTGATTAACTTAAAGTCAGTGAAGGCCAAACAGTAGAACTATGAATTAAGGTACTGTGACACCACTAAAAAATGCACTGTATGCCATGTGTCTGTGTGTTTTCTCTGTCCTAGATACCTCCTCCCAGCTCTGGTGCTGCTGGTAGCCCTCACCCTTGCCACGTGTGCTGCTCTCTTCATCTCACACAGAGCCTTGAGTATCCATTCCTCATGGTTTGAGAAGGGTCACAAAGCTGAACTCTGGCTCATCCGGATCCTAGTAGGTGGCATTTAGGAAATTGCACTGTTAGTAAGTGCTCAAAACAAACAAACAAACAAAAAACAGGAAAATACAACCCACACCTCTGTGTAGTGCTAAAGGTATTGAGAATGAAAGATTCAAGGGCAGGAGATAGGTAAGGGGAGATTTCTGCCCTGACTTTAACTTGCAGGTGCCCACAAGCTTAACTGTAGCTCAGTTTCTGATCAGACATCATGGGAATGAATCAGAGCCAGTTATATCCCCCTCACTTCTCCAGCTGCCGCAGAGTGAAGTTTTGAGTGAAGCATTTTAGCCCAGATCTGTGTGTGATGGGGAGAGGAGTACTTCTTGCACTCCTAAGGGTGACTTCTGTTATTGTGGCTGATAGAGATGTCCTCAGCATTTGACTAGTAAAAATTGTGTTATATAAGGGGGTTAGGGTTTCAACCTTCCTGAGTTTTGCCAAATTCTGGAGGAAAATGACTTTTTCCTCCAGAAGAGAGTGGCTGTATATATTCTGCAAACTGCGTAGAAAGGATAAAATAAATGTATACCATCACTCCTTGATCCCTCCCTGTGCCCTCCTCAGATCTGCTACCCCAAACTCTTCCTCCCCCACCCAGGAGCCCTCACACTGCAGACCTTCCCCTGGCTGCCGTGCGTGCTTTAACTGCCTTTGGTTCCTTTGCTTGACGTTGGTGTTGCTCAGTGAGAAACTGGGTCAGCTGAAAAAGCACATCCAAGGAGCCAGGAGGGTTGTCAGGGAAGGGGGAGTCTCCAAAGCTGGGAGTCCATATGTAAAGGTTCCTACCCACCCTGCTGGAAATGTCTCTAAGTCTCTTGGCACAAATTGGGAGTGGGCATTGTTTTGTATACCCTTGCATTTTGGTTCCTGAGACACAAGAGTGACACAGGGAATTGGGATTAGCTGGGCTCCCTGTCCTTGTTCCAGAGTGACTCCAGCTCTCAGTATTGCCTGAGGCAGGTTCCACATAGCAAATGTGCTTGCTGGGAGGTTTTTAAGATTCAAAACTTGTTTTCTCTCTGCCAGTTAAGGCAGCCTGCATCAACAGGGCTGAGCAGCCAGGCGGACTGTGTACTTTGCGGTGTGCGTGAGACATACCCACTGTGGCTGCAGGGCTTCGTCTGGGGAATCCTGCAGTTACCACTGGGGTGGATGTTGTGGGTATACTGGGGAGTCCAAAGCCTCAGCAAAGCAAGAAAGAAATGACACTAGTAATTGCTATGTTATCCCTGTTTGTCTTCTTGTTGTGCTGTGTGGCAGGTCCAGAATGGGCTGGCGCTGTATGCCACGTGGACCACCATTGCCTCTCTGCTGAATTTTGCTGTTGTGTTGATCTACAAGTGGAATGTGTCCAACGAGATTGCAACCACTACCTCTTTGAGCATCCTTACTCTCCTCCTAGTAATATGGTAAGCAACCTCCTGGATTCCCGCCTGGCTTGAAGGAGCCCTTCTACCTCTAACATCACAAACAGATTGGATTATCTGCCCCAATTCATTAATAAGATCTGCCCCTGTACGCTGAGTACAATGGCCTCTGTTGCAATTCATAGCTCACTTCACTATTTTTTTTCCCCTCTCAACGAATAAAAACCTCCACTCAAAAGCAATTTTGTCACCTCACCATAATGCACCCCATGGGGTGTTACATCAGGCAATAAGCACCCGTTCTCCATGGCGCTGCCCCTACTTTTGAAAGAAGCAAGAAGGTTTTTTTTGTGTTGAATTTAACCTTCTCCTTTACAGCCCTCCACTTGTGGAAAATTTGTATGAAACATGGCTTTATTTTTTCCCTAAACTTACCTTTAATTTTTTGTTTAATCTTACCAATTTTAGTAAGTGAAAGATTTTCAGACACTGTTTCATATTGACCTGCAGCAAAACATTCCAAGTCTGACTTTTTTCTTAAATCTTATATAGGAAATATATACATATATATATATATCTTGGTCACTTCTTTCTTCACAGGTTTTATCAAGAAAACTTCTTTCTTGACAAGTACGTCCGCTACAACCTCACTATCTACCCAGTGGTCATAGTGGCTCTGACTGGCAGCGCGTGCAAGAACTTCTCACTTTCATCCCCAACCACCAATGGCATTTTTATAGGTGAATCTTTTTGGACTGTTTTCAGTTCTTATAAAAGAAGGCCAGTAAACAGTTCCTTATCTCTCCTGTATATTAGGAGCAGGAAAACAGACTTTCCTTTTGCAAAATATTTAAAAATGAAAACCAGAGCTAGAGATTTGTTAGAAGGCACTTCATTTTGCGAACTGAAGAGTGGAGCAGAGTGCTTCCCTTTGCAAATGAAATTATTGCCCATGAGCCCTTGGGCTGGGAATCAAACCTTGTATAGCCTCCAACTCACTTCCAAGTGCAATAAATTTGCCCTCCTACTGTCCACCTGTGCTGTTTCAGAGAAGCTTGCCAGTTCTGCGAGCTTTTGAGTTCTCTGCTGGTAGCTCCTGGCCCTCTGACCCAGGGCAGGCCAACAGAAGAGCAGGGCTGGGATGGAGACTGGACTTTGTTTGCCTTGTACCACCTGGGATACAGGGCAGTGCATTAATTTCTGACCCAAGGAGAAGCTGTATCTGAATTCCACAATGCAAAGCCCTGCACATGTTCCCTCCTACATAGAGCCCAGGCTAGCCTTGACAAGTTTTTGCCAGGATTATTTGGTTGCTGCAGGCCACTGTAGCTGAGCTGGATGTAGTCATACATTGTAAAAGGGCTTAAGCTCTATGAATATTGTACAGTCAACAGCCTGGTAAAAGCTATGCCACCATGAGTAGTTTTATGCTGGCATGAAAGGGACCGAGATGCACAAACTCTCAATCCTGCTGTAGCAATTTGGGATTCCTATTCCCACCACAGGATCAGCAGAAGGGAGTGTAGTGCCACCCTGCCGCCTTCCCAGTGCCACATACCAGTGGTTAAAGCCCATTCCTCAACTTGCACCACTACCATCATCAAAGCCACTTCAATACAAGTTCTCCTTCTGCTGTCAGGGCAGAGTGGGCAGCTGGGGGCCAGATATTGCCTAAAAGCAGCCAGCAGGATTTAGCAGAGCTTGTCTGCTATAGCCACGAGGCCACAGGTGGCTCCTGTCCTAGTGGTTATGGCCGTCAGGAATGTGAAGGTGTGCAGTCTCTGGCAGACAGCTGTGTTCCTGCAGGAGGTGCTTCTGCTGCTTTTATACCAGCAAAACTTCATTCTTAGTGGTTCAGCTTGTTTGGCTGGTAGGACAAGAATGTGCTTTTCCCAAACTAGTGCATGTTTCTTTATATAGTTCAACTATTCTTGGATTGTTTTGTTAATGTAATGTATTTTTATGCCCGTGTCCATAAGATCTATTCCTTTTACACATGCCCTGACTGGGAAGCATTGGGCTAGCTGTATTGGACAGCAGTGAAGCTTCGAAATCTGTGCCTTGCCCCACAGCAACTCCCTGATGGACGTATCTGATGGGGGCCATTGGTTCCTCTCTAGCATTCTTTGTTTTTGTCCGAAGCACTTTCCCTGAGTGCCTGCTGTATTGGGAGCTAGAGCGTGACAAGAAGCACTGACTTTCTCTCACGTGCTAATGTATTTGTGTTTCTCTTCCAGTTACACTGCTGGCAGTGACTTGTTTTATCTTTGCTGTTCGCCTGGGATTAGTCATATGGAGGCACTGTAAGAGACCACTCGAAGCACCAAGAACCCCACATCCATCAGGCACAGTGGCCTGAGACCTCTCACATGGTGATGTTGGGGCAGATACTTCAGAGGGAGAAATGGGAATTGGGCATCCTGCATCCACTGCTCCTTCCTTCCAGTATCAATTGTCTTGTGTATTTTTTTTCCTGTTTCTCTTTGTGTTCTGAATTAGCACGCTTTGTGTCTGCAAATCGTCTCTCCTCCCATGTTCTCTCAGATCAGCTAGTCACAGCCCCACCTTGAATCTGCATCCTCCTTCGTTTGTTTCGACTCTGCATCAGTGGAGGAAGAGGTCCTGCAGATGAGCAGCTCTGAAAACCTTCCTGATGACTAAGCTGGGGCTCTGCTCCTTCCAGTGTGAGGAAGGCTGGCAGGAGATGCCTGGCAGGCTTGCACAGACAGTTGCCCACGTTCTTTCCCTGAGATTTTGTTCTTATGTTAAAGTGCATCTCTGGGTGAACCGTCCCTGGGAGCTATGGTGGGCAGCAGGAGGCTTCATTCCTTACTGACTTTGGCCAGAGGCCATCCAGTGCTGGGCATCTGCAAGCCTCAGTGCTCCCTTTCCTGCTTCTGTTTGTCACAATAAGAACAGATGCTGCGAATCTAGAGCCTGACTTCTGTGGTGTTAATTCTAATGTTTGTCCAAGAGCGGGGTGGAGGGGTGGTACAACTACAAGCCTTCAACCTATTTCAGGTTGTTGTAGCTCCTATTTCAGGTTGTTGTAGCTCCAATGACTCTAAAAATTGAAGATGCGTTCACTTTTCAGCATACATCATGGTCGCTCTGCCTTGTTTCTTCCATTCTCAGCTAAGTTTGTTACTGTGTCAGTGACTCCATCTGTGGACCTGCAATAACAGGGGATCCACACCTCTCCTGCTCCACCTAAGACAAATGAGATCTGGGTCAGGTGGGAGCAGTGGCTTGCTTTTCCCTGAGCTGTGCAGCGCACAACTTGTGCTGGCCGCCTGCCTCCTGCTGGAGAACGGCTTGTAGCTGCTCTGGCAGGAGGTCAGACACAATGACGAGATGATACCTGATCTGAGTTGAAGCCTGCTGCTTCAGAGGGTGCCCATTTTAAAATTAAACGTTTTTTTTTTTTTTTTTTTTTTTTTTTTGACTAGGTAGAGTGAGTTCATCCTGGCTGAGTGCTTTGTCATGTGGTTCTGCCACTGCGGACTTGGTATTAGGAAGCCTGAGAACAAACTGGTTGATTGTCAGACCACTGCCTCGATTTCCTGTGCCTACTGGAATTGATGGTGCCTTGGTGCCGCTGGGGAAGTTTTCCATATCGCTGCTGCTTTCTAATGTTGAATATCTTGCAGTGCTATTACAAAGGTGAATTCTCTTAAAATATGCTGTTTTTTACATTTAACAAAGAACGGAACCTATGTTACGCAATTCTTGTCCTTCCCTTGCATTTTATTTTTAAATAAAGTTGCTAATGCCAGTATTCTGTGTGAATATGCAAGTAACTCACTTCTGTAAACCCCACACATGCCTGAAACAGAGGTTCTGGCTCCTGCCCTGTCTTCTGCAGGGACCCCTCTGCCTTGCTGGAGCTGCCCCTCCTTGTGGGGCTGTGCAGTGCTGTGGTTGCTCCTAATCCCATCCTCACCACCCCAAAATAAACCGCAAAGAGCTCCTCAAAGACCTGCTTCTGAGTGCTGCTGAGGAGCCACAGCAGCGCCACGTTCATCTTGTGCAGACCTCCCTGCAAGAAATCCCCTGGCAACGGCCCCAAAATGCTAGGGCTGGGTGAGCCCCTACCCTGGCCACCCACAAATCAGCTCCTGGCCCCCAAACCTCCTTCCAGCCCCATTTCCCCAGAGCTGGGGCAGGCAAACGTTCCCACAGCAGTCCTGCCACAGCGAGCCCCTGCCAGCTCTGGAAAAAGCAGCTTTCCTTGCATCAGTGGCAGGAACAGAAGCCTAAAAATATCAGCAACCCCCCCCCCCCCCCCTTTCCTTTTAGCTGGGGGGAAAACAGGGTTGAAAACTAACAGTGTGAACCTTCCCCTTCTAGTGCACAACGTGCTATTTTTAAAGGCCATTTCTTCTGAAATGCCTTGTTTCCAGTTGTTTTCCAAAACCAGAAATACCAATGATGTGCGTTTTTCCCCACAGCGGATCATTCAACAAAGCTGCATTTCATGAAGCCCCAAGCCTGCCAACATTTTAGCAAAAATAATCTGCCCAGCCTTTGTTTTCATGAGCGATTATAGGATTTGGGTGAATTTTACTGGATTTAAAATTTCTTGGAAAGCCGGTGGTGTTAGGAGTACAAAGCCTAGAAAAAAAAAAAAAAAAAA
>CM021767.1:5559581-5721198 GCA_011076525.1 Nettapus auritus
ACTGAAAAATGTAGTTCTGGGCCCTGTTAACTGCCCATATGACTCTCATAGCCCAGTCTAGGATGAAACCTGAATCCCCAGTTGCCTTGCCTCCCCGTGGGGCTGGAGGCTGGAGCCACCTGGAGGATGAATGGAGCTGGAAGATGCGTGGAGCTGGTGGAGCTGGACACTGTGTGGTTCCTCGTAGGGAAAAATGAGGATCAGCCAAGCCACCATCAGGTAGGCAATCCAGTGCTGACCCTGGGGTACCTCCTTCTGCTGGCTGGGGCCAGCTCCAGCTCGTCCTTTCTTGTCCTCCGTGCACGGCAGCCTCCATCCGATGAAGGTAAGGGCTTGTCCGTCGGTTTAGTGCTGTTTGCTCCTGAGGGCTGGATGTTACCAAAGCTGCAAGACAGTTGTTTTCAGTAAAAATTCCTGGGGAAATCTGATTTGGAAGAATGTCGCATCGAAGTAGCTGTGGGTCAGGGGAAATATGTATTTGAACTGAGCAAACAAATATGTTAATTCAAAAGGAATTAAAATAATAATAATAATAATGTTATAAGGTCCTGGGTCAGGCTCTCATTAAAGTCTGTGACTTCCAGAGAAAAACATGCCTCATTTTTCAGATTAGGACTCATCTCGTTCCTCTTTGGTGACCCCTAGAACAGAGGAGGTGCTGGGCTCCACAGCTCAGGGCATGGTGCTCCTCTGGTGATGGTCCTGGCTGTGTGGATCTTGGTGCTCCTTCTGTGGTGGTCCTGGCTGTGGAGCTGGGTGCTTCTCCCATGGTGGTCCTGCTGTGGAGTTTGGTGCTCCTCCTGTGGTGGTCCTCCTCTGGAACTTGGTGCTCCTCACCTTGAGGTCCTGCTCTGAAGCTTGGTGCTCCTCCTGTGGTGGTCCTGCTATGGAGCTCAAACAGCCAGGCTGGGCAGGAAGGTCTCCTGCTGGCTTCCCAAGCACACAGCACCCAGGCAGAGACGCTGTATTATGACCTAATTTGTTCTTGGCTTGATGCTGCTAATGACATTATATTAAACCACTCCTGGGAAAGGAAATAAAGAAATAAATAAGATCAAGACAGCAGGAGAGAAGAAACGTTACAGTGTGATGCAAAGCACGAAGCCTTCATCTAAAATCCACTGTGACAGGAGCATTGCAGGTGCCTTGCCCCTTCTCAAGGTGTCTCCTGGGAGAAGCATCGACCTCAGAGACGAAGCACAAAATCATCTGGTGACAACAGGGGGGTAGTATCCCGAACACTCATCCTCTGGGCTCAGGGCAAACCCTGGCTGGCTGTGCCTCCACTGCCTTATCTGCTGAGCTGAGAGGAACGGGAGCAGCCTCTGCGTGGAGGCCAGCGAAGATCTGCAGATAAAAGCGCCAAAGACGGCCGGCGATGATTAAAGGGATGTGCTCCCTTTGCTGTGCGTGCAGTCTAAACATGCATGGGCCATCCTGGGCCCTTTGAAAGCTGTTAGATGTTTTAAAGCTAAATATTTATTTTATCTGCGCAGAGTCGGGACAGCCCTGTGGTGGGAGATGAGCTCGGCTCCCTCTGTCAAAGACATCTCGGCGAGGAGTCGCAGGCTCGGGCATGAACACGTGGGAAAAAATGCTGGATGAGCACAAGATCCTGACCCTGCTCCCAGCAGAGCCTGCAGGGGCACACATCAGCCTCGGGAGCTGGAAACTTTGACTCAAAATGCTGAGTGTCCACACCAGAAAGCTGTGTTTCTTCTTGCCTCTTGGGGCCCTTGCATTATGTTTAAGGCACTGAGAGAAGATGTAGCTCAGTTGAGACTGGACTGACTGGGGCCAGGGAGCACTGGAAGTGGTGGTGACACTATTTGGTAACTCGATTTGTCTTGGTCTTGTTCTAATAGCTTTAAAAACTGGGCAGTACTGGAAAGAATTTGGCTTCAGTGACCCGTAACATGAATTATTTTCATCCAAGAGACAAAAACCCCAGTGTTTGTGCCTGTGCCCATGCGCGTGGGTGTGAACTGAAGAGCAGAGCATCCCCTGGCTCCGCAGGCAGGGCTGGTGAGCACGACATCGGCGTGCTGAGAGCTGGAAAACACTGCTACTGCCTCCCCCAGCACCAACGTGTATTTTCCAGGAGCAGACTGAAGGAACTGCTTGCTATGGAAAGCCCCCGGGGCTTCGAGAGGAGCAGGGTGGCTGAGTATGATGTCCAAGAGCTACAGCACAGCTGGGTGGGCTTCCTCACCCACAGGCAGTATCTTAATCCCATTAAAATCAAAGTGGGGAAAGCTTCTGCCCACTGGCGGGGCTTTGGGGCTGCGCTCCCTGCCGAGTGCACCCTCCCAGCCACTGGGGTCCGTTTCCAGCATGCCCTAATATCTGGTGAGCTGGGGGAACTGGGAGAGGCCGGCATGGTGGCTTTTGTGGGCACCTGGTCCGGCAGAAAGGGCTCACCACGTAGTTGGTGGGACTGCAGGTGTCAGAGTGAGGGGCTCGGGGGTTCTGGTGCTCACGTGGGCTTGGCAAGGTCTCCAAAGCAGAGGAGCCCCGTGCACCTCACCTGCATCAATTGGGTGCTCACACATGAGCTAATTGGGTGCTCGGCTGTGAAATAATGAGGTGCTCACAGGTAAATCAACACATGTGTAAATTAATCATGTGCTCATGCACGAGCTGGTCAGGTGCTGTGCATGGACTAACTGGGCACCCATGCCTGAATTAACTGGGTGCTCATGCACCAGCGAAGGTTGGGTGCTAACACATGGACTCCTCCAGAGCCCATGCATGAATTCTTTGCTTGCTCACACTTGAGTGTTTTGGGTGCTCATGCATGAAGTAATTGGGCTCATACATAAATTAATTGGGCGCTCATGCATCAGCTAATTGGGTCCTCATGCATGAATTAATTGGGGATTCTTGCATGAATTAATTCGGTGCTTATGCATGAAGTATTTGAACTCCTGTGCATAAATTAATGGGGCACGCATGCATGAATTAACTGGGTGCTCGTGCACGAATTAATTGGGTACTCATGCACGGACTATTTTGGCAATCACACCTGAACTAATCGAGCTCCCACGTGAGCGCTGCAAACCCCGTTGTTTGTGCCCAATACGACCCATGATGACCAGACTGGCTGAGGGCCACACGTGTCCTCCATCACCCGCTGAGCAGGCAGAGGCATTGCATGGGGCAGTGTTGCCCGATCACCCCGGTGCCCAGGACAGGCCCCACACACCAGTGACGCTGTGGGAATTTCTACCCCTACCTGAGAGGCGTCCCAAGACGTCTGCTCAGGAGGACACCACCCAACCTGCTCTGGGATGCATAAACACGGCAGGGATGCACCCTGCTCAGAACAGCAGGAGGAAAAGCTGCCTGCCTCACCCGACTGGTGCAGTCTGTGAGGACGGGTGGAAAAACAAGGAAAAACACGGCTGCACTTCCTCAAACGAGAACATCTTGTTCAGCCAAATGCAAAGCCAGTCCTCGAGGGCGCTCCTGAAGAGACGAGGAGACGGGGCGATGGCAACAATGCTGGTGCCCTGCTGGGAAAGTGGGAAAAGAAGCATTTGATAGTTATCACTTATTATCACTTGATAGTATAGCCTTACCATAAAGCATATGCCTGCAGCGTCATAACAAGGTCTCTGTCAGTGCTTCTGCACTGCATCTCTGGGGAATTTGGACTTGCAGCTGCCATCTGAGGGAGATGTCCCTGATGCTGGAGCAGCTTCAGCCTGCAGTGGTGATGGGGACACCAGAGGCAGGCGGCAGTTTCTGCCTGACCCTGCAGCAAAATCAAATCGGGAGAAAAGGCAGATGTCCATCTGCTTTCTGCAGAGTTGGGGGTAGGTGTTAGTGTGCAGAGCTGGAAGGGGCAGCCATCCCGGATGGATGGTTTTGTTGGCAGAGCCCACGAGGAGAGGACTGAGCCACCGAAGGAAAAGCAGGTGAGGGCACAGTGGGAGGAGAGAGTGTGATGGAGCCCCAGCATCACCTCTCCTCAGCAGGAGGACTGCTCGGACATGGGCTGGCACTGAGAGAGCCCACGCCAGGACAGACCCAGGTGGCTCGCTGGGACGAGAGCAACATGTGGCTAGCTGAGGTTACAGTCCATAGCTCCACCTGTGGCTCCCAAAACTTCTCTGTGTGCCCAGGGAATGATTTATCAGGAGACCTGGATGGTGCCAAGGCCTGAAGAATGACTTGAAGAAGATCATGGCAAACCCAGAAAAAAAAATAAAAATCTATTGCCTTGGAAGAAAGACCTACCTGAATCCATGCAGAAACAGTCTGTAGCAGCGATGCCTGCTAAAGATCCTTCTTGAGATGCCTCCAGGCCAGGACTGATTATTTTATTGCTCTGAATGAAGGCTGGGGTGGGGGCAGTGTCCCAAGCCCAATGTCTGAGCAGAAGACGGGTTCCTCAATCTCACAGAGCCGATCTGCTTGCTCAGGCTCTGACAGATCCACTCTGCCAGGGCATAGGAAGCTCTGAAGAGCCTCTTGAATGCTCTCGATGGCTTCTCAAGGTAAACATCTTATGCTGTGCGCACTGAAAGTACTCACAGCACAGAGGCTTTAATGTGAAGAACCCCCAAAGGAAAGCAAAGGAAGCAGAGGAGATGGCAAGCAGGCAAGGGGACAGAGCTGAAGCCTTGAAAGCCTTTTTTCTTTCTGAAGCAGCCCCATCTCCATCGCTGGAAAGCCCCTGCACAGCCAGAGAGCCACCCTGGAGCCTCTCCGCTCCCACGCTGTATAAAACCACACATCGTATTCCCTATCAAAGGGCAATAAACACACTTTAAGTGTGTTTATCTCCTGGCTGACGAGCTCGGCTTAAAAGCTTGGTTTGCTAAGCTGGAAAGAGCTCTGCCTTGGCGCAGCAAGCTCTCCGGGCTTCAGGAGGGTGCTGGAGAGCATCCACCCCGTGGCACAGAGCCATAATTCAGCCCCCAAGCCCAGCGCCCTGCGGCAGAGGCCGTGCTTGTGGCAGCACTGGGACTTTGAAGGGAGGAAGGAGGAGGCACCACGGGGTCTGGCCCCATGGCTCCTGCCGGGACTGGAGGTGCTGGAGGTGCCAAGATGCTTTGGGAAGGAGCTGCAGACCCAACGTGTGCCCGCAGTGGTGGCTGAGAGCAGCCCAGTGTCCTCCTTCGGCTGAGCCCTGGTGGAGAGGCAGAGTTGGGCTCTGCTAGGGATGCAGCACCAGCTAAAGCCATGCTGGGGCCAGATGGTGAAGCTATCACCCTATGAGGATGTTGAGGGCAAGTCTGGACATCTTCTGCCGGGACATGACTCCTCCATGGCGGGTGAACCTGTGCGAAGCAGGACAACTGGTCCTTCCAGACAGGTTGTGAGTGGCCATGCCCTTCGCTCCGGCTGACCTCTTCTTCCTCTCAGCATTTCCCTGAGGTTCAGCATAGCAGTGACCTGCTAGATGGTTTCTCCCACAAACCCCACCGCCACCACGCAGCATTGCTTCTACAGGAAACATCTCCCAAAAGGCCCTTTTTCCTCCCATTTAGGATTACGGCTGGAAATGCAGCACTGTTCTCAGGCTTTGAAGGGATGGTGTAGAGCACCATCTAGTGAAGGTCCGTGAGGAAGCCATCGGCTGCAAACCCCTGAGGAGCTGCTGGTGCCCGCTGTGTCCTGCTCTTCCTCCGCCAGTGTCCGCATGGGGAAACTCGGTCCCAGCCACAGAACTGATGGCAAGCGTGTGAGAAGCAAAGTTGTGTTTTTGCAGCAGAGAATTATTTTTCTGTATTCCAAGGGAGCTGTGTAGTCATAATAAGGAGAAATGCTAAGTAGATAAGTGGACAGTAGAAGGCCTCACTGTTCCAAAATAAGGCAGAAGCTTGAGAAAAAGAGGATGAGCAGTATGAGAATAGTAAAACAAAGATCACAAGTTCTAAAAACAAAAGAAAGGAGAAATTAAAGGGTTGGTAAAAAAAAAAAAAAAAAAAAAATAAAAAAAAAAAAGAGAGAAATTGTACATGTATGGTATAGAGGAGCGTGGAGTAGCTTGTGAACCTGTAGTACTCAGCCAATGAGGAAACAGGGGAGGTGATAATAGGGAATAAAAGGTGATGATTTGTTTACTAAAATGCGCTCCTGATTGACAGGACACCCGCCATTGCAATCACGAATAAAATAGCTTCACGGAAGATCCTGTCTGAAGAAAATTTAGATTTTTCTCACAATTGGAGCAGAGCACAACTTCTTGTGGCTTTTTTCTAGCTTTCTCCTGTCCCTCCCCCCACCCCCCTAGGTGGGACACAGGCAGCTAAATCAACATTACAACCTTTTTTCCCCCTCCTCTTTTCTGAGGTATGACCTCTCTCTAGCTGCAGTTTTAGCCCGAGCAGCTGGAGAGCTGCAATCCTCCTCGCAAAGCCCGTGAGATGCTGCGGAGCCATCTACCTGCCTCCTGCCACCACTCTAATTAAAACCTTGAGGATGAGTTAACGTCTCCATTTCTTTATTTTTTTTTTTTATTTTTTAATGGACGTGTTTGAAGTCTCTCATTGCTTTGGGCAGTCTGTGCTGTAACGAAGTTATTAGCTGGGGACACGTCGCTAGCAGTAAATCACTGCCGCCACCCCCAGCTGGGGGAAGACAGGCCTGTGATGAGCTGCTCCGTAGGGTTGGGGACAGTCCCCAGCTGGATCGTCCTCTAAGGTTGCTTCCCGACAGCACGGTACCATTTTGAGGAGCCAGCCAGGTTTTCAGCACAGCCAGAGCTCAAGCTCAAGCCTTTCTCCGAGCCTCGAGGGCTCCGCCGTTGCTCAGGTTGGCTCAGGGCAACTGGAGAAGGCTCTTAATGCCACCCCATGCAAGCACGGCCTCTGGGGAAGGAAGGACTGTGCCCTTGCCCTCCAGGAGAGGTTGAGCAGGATGTGGTGGTGAGCCCTTGGCTCTGTATAGCTGGTGGTGCCGGAGGACACAGAGGTGCTCAGCCCTGGGACCCCACAGCACGGCCTTCTCCTGGGGCTTCAAAACCCTCTAGAGGGAGCCCTGATCCCAAACATCCCCGGCTGAGGCCCTGCAAGGCTGCAGAGGTGCTGTGTGGGCATAGAGGTGTAGGTTTTGTGTTTTGCTGGGGTGCGTTTCTTTTCTTTTTTTTTTCTTTTTTTTTTTTCTTTTTTTTTTTTTTTCTCTTCTTTTTAAGGTTCCACAGTGCCTTAATGTCCCCACTGACCGCAGTGACGGATTGCTTGCTGGCTCTTCCTGAGGCTGGCTGCGTGTCCTGAGCATGGGTTCCCCATCCACACCTCTGGAGAAGGCCACCAGCTCCTTCCTCGGGGCTGCCAGTAGGGCATTTCCCTACCGGACCCTCATGTGGAGCAGAGATGCTCTAAAGCCCATCAGGGGCTGAGAGCCTGGCTCCCAGCCTGTGCCTCTCATCCCTCAGCAGGCGTGTGTGGCACGGGGATGGGCTGCTGCTGGCCGTGCTGCTGAAGAGTGGCTCTCCCAGCCTCTCAGGGACACGACAGACGTCACTCGGTGCCACTTGTCCTTATCTGCTTCCAGCAAGCCTCAGAACGGCTTCCTCCCCATCCTCACACCTCCCTTCTCCTCCTCAGCTACCCACAGCATCAAATCCCACCTGATTTACTCTGTGGTAGGAGGCTCGTGATGCTGGTGGGAGCAATCCCCATGGATAACTCTGTTGGGATCGAGGCCCTTTCTGGGCCTTCCCTCCTTTCCTGCACTTAGCAGCCCTGCAAAGCCCCGCCGTGACATCTGATTTCCATCCACTTGGGCAGCAAACAGACATTTTTCTCACGGTCTCTGTGCTCTCGCGCCTTGGGTCTCTGCCAAGCGCTCTGCATCTTCCACTTTCTTTATTTTTTCTTCTACAGAGCGAGTTGTCCTCTTCCCCTCTCCCTCCTCTTCCCACCCTCTAAAGGAAGCAAAGGAAAATGTTGCCGGCTCCCGGCACATTGACGTCCCCACGTCACGGAGGGCTGCAGGAGCGTGGTGGGATGATGGAGCACTTCCAGGGGTGGGGACAGCCTGTCCTGCACCCTGCCTCTGCCATCACCTCCTCCTGACCCGCTGCCTCCCCGTGGGAAGAGGAAGGGAACGGTTAGGGCTCCTCGTCACTTGTTTCCCAAGCCTGAAATTCCCTTCGTGTCCTGGCACCGCACCCACGAGGGAAGAAGTCGTGCCCATGTTGGAGTGAAGGGGACCCAGCACGAGCGCCTGCTGGCATCTCCTCTGTTATCTGCCATGGCACTGCACTGGGTCTGGTCATTATGAAGTTATTAGGTACCGCTGGCTGCTACTTGGGTGCCAAATCCATTTAGCAAGGGAAATTGAACTTCACTAGAAACTGAGCTTCACTAGAAACAGAGCTTCCCCAGCCGCCCTGCTGTTTTCCTCAGCATCCCTGCAGCCCCGCTCGGGTGAGTCACTCCCGAGCGTGCAGCCCAGCTGATGCAGAAGTCACCCAAAGTGACGAAGCACTTTAGGAAGCGAGCCCTCTCCTAGCTCTGCTCATGCCTTCACACCACAACACCCATTTGCTGTCCCAGCCGTGGGCTGGTGGGGCTGCAGCATCCCCACCTTTATGTGCAAATTTGCTCTCAGCTTGCAAGAACCCTCTCCTCTGGGAAGAAAAATAACAACACTGCTCGTTTCCCTGTTATTTAGGGCACTCATGGCCTTTTGCAGGGAAGCCACGCAAGCAGCGTGGCTCACGGAGAGGCTTGTTTGGACCTGGGTGAACTTTGCCCCTTCTTGGTTTCCGCTGTCGGAAGCAGAGTCCCTCGGGTCAAAGGGGCTCCCTGCTTTGCGCAGAGGAAGTCCTGCTGAGACAGACGGCCTCGCCGTGCTGACGTTGTAGGCAAAATGATTGATTTTTGCACTGCATCATGATCTGAAGCAGCAACGGGTGTCTCTACGTTTTCAGGACCTTATGTCTTCTCCTTACCCTTGCAGGGGCTGCCACAGCACCCCTATGGTTCCTCGGCCATCCTTGTCCTGCTCAGGACATAGTGCAATAAAACCCGGAGTGGAGGCTTGGGTTGACTTTCTTTCCAAGAAACCCTTTATTGTGGGGCAGCATGGAGAAAGGCTTCTGATGAAGATGATGAGGGGAAATCCAGGAGACAGCCCCAGTTCAGAGGACCTGTACTGGTGCAGCAGGCTGGGGTGCAGGTGAGACACAGATGCTCTGGTGGAGCAAGCAGGAACAGCTGATGCTCCTACCGAGCCACACCAAGTTGTTCTTGGCTTTTTCCTTGACTTTAGGCAACGATGCTAAAACAGTGTCTTTCATCCCATTTCTAGTTCTCATCTTCTTTTTCTTGCTGCCACGTCTGAGACCACCACCTTCTCCAGGAGGTTCACATGGGCACTTTAGCACTCGCACTGAAATTCACGGGACCTTGGCGCCAACCTGGGGGCACCTGGGCCCATACCTGTGGGGTTATTTGGTGCCTTCTGCTTTTAGCAGAGCACCAAGAAAATCTTTTGGCAGTGCCCCATGTAGACCAAAGGGGAGTGCTGCTTCCCACCCAGGCAGGTCAACAGGAGGTGCTGGCTCGGCTTTGAGGCGCTGGGGCACTGCGACTTAATGATGTCTGTGATTAGGTTTTAATTACTGGGACGCTATTCCTGTCTCATAGGGAGAGGAGCCTGTCCTTTCACTTCCTTTGCCTGTTCTCCTCCTTTTGTGGAGGTGTTATGGAGTCTAGACAGGGCTGGGACCTGCACCTACAGCTTCTCCTCTCTTTTAGCTGCCTCGATGAAAGCACAAGCACGATGTGACTCACCCTGCTTGCTGGTACAGGAGGAAACTTTCATTTATTGCTCCCCTCTCCTACACCTTCTTCATGTAAAATGGGTCCTGCCACCACACACCAAATCCCCCAGTCAGCTTTTGGGGGGCAGCTGTCCCAGGGGGAGCCTGGGTGGATGGAGACAGGGGGCAGCCCTCCCTTTTTCTCTCCATGAGGACACCTGGAGGCTGTGGCATGGTTCTGACATGGCTGGAGTTTGGTTTGAAAGGAAACGATGACAAATGGAAGCAGGGAGGCAGACAGAGACTTGTAGGGTGTTGGATCTAATGACTTTAATGGGTGCTCGATGCCAGATCTGCCCATGTGTAATGGTGAATGAATGTCTGATTTCACTTGGTTTAGGTTAGATTTGGGGCAGCCCATGGGTACAACAGATGTCACGGTGGCTTATGGGGTTCCTCACCAAAACCATCTCCACAGGGAGGTCAGAGATGTCTTAGGATGTGGTGGCATGGAGGGCTTGGCATCGCTGAACCCAGGAGGACTCAGTTTGTCCACTGTTGTGGTCTCAGTGTGGGGAGGGATCGTGTCCACATGGGTCACATCACCACGGCTTCCACCAGCACCTTGGGGCCATCTTGGGCACGACGAGCCCACGGCTCCCACCCCTCAAGGGTTTTCTCAGAAGGGACCGAGAAAGGGTTAAGAAAAACTCATTTGGGTTTCCAGCAAATGAGAACAGACACATGAGGCATCAGCTCCCACTGATCTTGAAATAAAATGCAGGATTTAAAAAAAAAAAAAAAAAAAAAAAAAGCTACTTGTTTCCAGCACAGCTTCAAGGAAGGTAGAAAACCTTTGATCTCCCAAGTATTTCTGCAGTGCAACTTTCAGTATCAGGAGTGCTCCTCTTGCATCTCGCTGGGTGTAGATCTTAATATAGTTATTTCTTCGACGCTTGATGCAAAAAAATAAAAAAAAAAACCTCACCTGCCTCATCTGTAATAACAGCCAAGATTTGATTTGATACATTTAATTACGGCGGATGGCACAACCGATTCCTCAGTCATTAATAAATGTATGAGGAACACATGAATAAATGAGCTATTACACTAAAAAAAGCCTAGCCCTGAAAAGGTATCAAAACAAGGATGAAAGCCTTCCCGTGGCGAGCAGGGGAGCACTCTGCAGCCTCCCAGCTGCAGTGACATCGAGGGATGGCCTCTGCTCGGCCGGCTGAGCCCCCAGTACCTGTCTGTAAAGGGGGGGACGAAGGTATGGGGATGGATTTTTTCCAAAAAACATCTTTACTTCAGGTTTGACGCAACATCCATAAACAATGCAGTGGTTTTGAACTTTTTTTTTTTTTCTTACACTTTCTGAGTCTCTGATTTCAAAGCCCTTTTTTTCCTCCCTCTTTAAACAGACATAGATTGCTTTAAAGATACAGCTGCGTTTCCCGGCTCAGCTCCTTACAGCCAAAATATTCACATTACCACCGTAGATGTGTCCTATAAAGCTACTGATGCTGTTTGAAACCTTACACCAAGACCTCCCAGTTTTGCTTTTCACCCTTATTGCTGCTATTTTTTTAACTACCTCAGCTCAATGGCCTATTTCTCCAGCTCACCAAGTGAACCACGGCCACGGCAGCTGTGCCCCTGGAGCTGCTTTCCCCTTGTTCTTGAACCACATTAGCAGGGTTTTCACATCACCCATCCTGCTACTACATCTAAAAGGTCGGTGAAAATGTGCTACCCACTCAACAGTGGCTTTCATCTCAGTGCTTGGCTAATTTGGGCCTGGGTCCAGTAGTGCTTGGGTGCTTGCTTGGCTCTAGATGAGTCCCAGCACCTCAGGGCAGGGGAAATAGGTGCATGAGGTGGGTGGCTTGCTTGGACCATGGCCTTTGTAGGATTTGTTTTCATGGTTGGGAAAAAGAGGCACCAAAAGATTTAGGTAATTTCCTAGGGTACATCCACAGCTCGGCCACCCCTTGGTCCTAGGGGATGCTGAGGGTCGGCAGCGGGGAAATGTGGGTTAGGTGTGTTCTGATGCTCTAAATGAATTTCTGAATAATGTAGTGTACTGAAGGGTTCCCATCCTTCATCAGGAAATAGGAAAGCACTTAGAAAAAACAGCTGATGACTCCCCTGTAGGCATGTTTTCTCTGTGAGGTCTGTCTGCTCCTCACACACTTTTATTCTGGTAGCTAAGAGATATGATATTTTTACCTTCTTTACCTTCTGCTCCCCCTGTCCTTGACCCTGCACTTAAGATCAGTAGCCTGCTCTAATAAATAGCTTAGCATCCGTCCTGTTGCGGTCCGATCTTCAGTGAGGGATGGTGGTGGCAGTAAGGCTTTCCCACTGCATGCACGAGCAACCCGGCTCAGCACGTGGAGAAAGCACATGGGGCTTAAGGAAAGAAAACCCTGGGGATTTAAGCATATGCTGGAGGTTTAACAAGTGCTTAAGTGAATTCCTGAAGCAGCCCGAGGGAAGCACATTATTGTGTTAGGAGCAGAGGAATGGCGTTGGCACCTGCCAGCCAGGTTCCCTCCCTTGCCTCCATCAGCATCGCTTGGGTGGCTTCGGCCCCTCAAGTCAACGAAAAGAAGTTTGGGTCAGTGAGTGCACGCAGACTGGTTGCCTCTTCTGTGGCAAGGTCCTAAGTGTGGAGGGAGGAGAGAGGCACGTAACACCTCACGAGGATTTTCTGCTCGTTTTGCTGTATTTGAGCTCCGATTTTTTGCCCTAGTGCATGTGGTGGATGCTCTCCCCAATGCAGGAGCCTGAAACACCGCCTCTCCCTGGTTCACCCAGGCTGGTCAAAACCGAAATATATCCAGGGGTTGAACTGAGATTTAAAAGCAACTGCAAAGTGTATTTTGATGCAGTTTCTAAGGGAAGGGACAAAAACCAACCATGGCCCCTCCTCAGTGAAATGACGGGTAGAGACGAGGAAGCCGGGAGCGATAATCTTTTTTTTTGTGTGCAAGTATTTGGAGCACTTCTCCTGCCCTTTCTGCCCGTTGCAGCTGACACCAGGCCAGCAGCTTGAGCTTTATGTTCGGCATGGGGAGAGCATGTGGGATGAGCCGCATCCTGCCATGGTGCACCAGGTGGTCCTCAGGGCCCCCCCAGCTCCAGCTGATGGCTCCACAGGGTCATGGGGTGTCTCGTGCAATATGCCCAGTGGAGATTTCAATCCCACTGTGCTGAAATGGGTGAATTTGGGGACAAGATCCCAGTGGCGTCTCTAAGGAGCATGCCTGAATGCTCTTTCTGCATGTCTTATAGATGCTGCTGAGAGCTGAGGACATGAACCATCCCGAGAAATCCACACAACGAGGAGCTTGTCCCTCGATAGAAACACAGGGAAACTCTGCCATGAGAGCGTATGTACGAGATGTGTTTACGGCTTCCCTGAACTGTTTTCAGAGCCACAGAACAAGTTATTTTGGGATGCTCTGTGCCGAAGGCCACTTCTCCATGGTGATAATTTCACGTTCCTGCTGTGCTCTGTGATTCCGGCTCTGCAATAATTCTGTTTTTCAGATGCAGGCCCTGTGTTCACACCCGCGGTAAGGCGGGATGATTTCTCTCCTCAGAACAAGCAAACCTGCAGGCCGTGTCACACAGGAGGCCACTTCCCCCCACAACGACGATGACCAGATGCCACCCTGAGGAGAAGGGTTCAGCTCGTGCTCCACTCGGTGGGGTTAAGGGAATCAGCTGCTGCGTTGTTCGCTGAGAACAACACATTCAGCACCACGGCACCTTGAGGGGTTTCCACCCTCACTTTGTGCGGCACCGTTGGCCACCTGCTGTAGTCCATCCCACTAGACCTTCTGGAAGGGCACCAGCTTCTCGTTAACAGCCAAGTCTCAAGGTCTCTTGACCTCTTAGAGCAGGTCTGGACTGGGGATGTCTCTGGGTTAACAGGACGATTTCTAACCTTTGGGCTGTGGGGTTTTGAAGCCCAGCAGTGACTCGGGCCTGGCACATCCCATGTCCCAACACCATTGGGTGTCACCACAGCGTCTGCCCTCAGCCAGGGACAGCTGAGGAGCCATCTGGGGTTGGTGTCCTCAGGTCACACCGACAGCAGCTCGGGTGTCGAGCCCCTCAGACTGAGTATTGGCCGAGGTCCAGGCTGGAAGACGAGCTCCAGAAGGAAGCGGCGCGTGAGCTGTCCGGTCCAAAGTGGACGTATCCAGTGCCTGTCCCCTTCCAGCTTCTTGACATTGCTTCAGCACCTCCGCGTTTCCAATGAGGAGCCACGGCGTGACTCTGCGTGTGTCAGCATGGACATCTGCCAAGCGAGGTGCTAACTAGCATGACTAAAGGGATCCAGAGCTGGCCCTGGCATCGACAAGTCTCTGTATTTGACTATAAATGCATAGTGTTTTTTACTGAAGTCATGTGCACATGGAAAACATCCCTCGAGATCCGATGCCTCAACCCCCTCTCATCCCTCCCTCACCTGCCTGTGAGGGTCACAGGAGCTTCAGGGACCTGAAGCATCTGGTGAAACACCAGCAGTGTGATCTGAGATGCAGATTGCAGGACGTTCACAAGGAATATATGCTCATATGGCTGTGTGTTTTGCAGGAAGAAGGTATGAAGTTCATCATAAGTATTGCATTCAGATCGTTATCACATTAACTCCTACAGCCTCGGGGTTCAAAGAGCTTGTGAGGATGAGCTTCAGCATGGAGAGGCATGGACTGGGCATGAACCGCAGGGATGGCTGCTCTCACGTGAGCACCCAATAACACACGAGGGAGTGAGCAGTGGGTGCACGGGCACCCTGTCAGAGCATGCACAAGCACCCAATTACTTCACCCAGGTGCCCCAACTAGCACCTGCATCAGCACCCAAATCATCCACTCCTGGGCAAAAGTAAGCACAAGTCCCTGATTAATTTGTGCAAGAGCCCTTTCTGCTTGTGCATGAGCACCTGATAATTCATACATGAGCACCAAATCAGTTTGTGCACAAGCACACAACTCTTTCACGCCGAAGTAGCTGAATGGTTCTGTGTCTGGGTAGGTGATGAGGACTCTGTGTTCATGGGCCATAAGATCTGCATTTTGGCTTCTGTTTTTGTTGTTGTTGTTGTTTGTTTGTGTTTATTATTATTATTATTATTATTATTTGTTTATTTTTTATTTTATTTTATTTTTTAACCAGAGCATCACAATCGTGACTGCCTCCACCCCGTGAACAGCACAGTGGGGACAGCATCCAGGGCTTCCTGCCAGCACAGCCACCCAGCACTGGCCTCTGCTCACCTGCTTGGGTGTAACTGCAGATGCTGCTTATCTGGTTGTCAACTTTGCTCCACATTGCACGACCTGGTAAACATAAATAAGCGATGCTGGCAGAGGCAAAATTACAAATAATAACCAGGTAAGTACAGGCAGGCTTGCAAAAGGAGGAGAGAAAGTAGGTGGTGCCTACATTGGAGGTGTTAAATCAGGTTACGAGCAAGCTCCTAACACGAAACCCCAATTGTTTCCTTTCCTTCTGTGCAACCTGATTCCTACAGATTTGGGCTAATTCAGGGAAAGCTGGCTTGGTGCTAATGAAGCACTTGTAGAGTTTTGTGCTTCTCCAGCAAAGGCAGCAGCGTGGTCCTAGCATGGGGCTGATGCTCCAGAAGGCCCAGTTCCCCCCTCTGTGTGCTTCTGGGGGTGGGTCACTAAACAGGGATAAGGAAGGTTAACTTTAGGAAGTCTTAAAATAAAATAATAAAAAAGAGGAAAGCTTTTTCCCTTCCTGAAGCCTAAATTTAAAGCTTTTGTTTGTTTTCGTTAATTTTATTTTTATAAGTAGGCCACTGCTGGTGAGCCTTTCCCACAACGAAAGCTTTATGGGGCCAGCTATAAGCCGAGAAGGGTCCCAAATTAATAACCGCGATAGTAAGAGAAAGCCACAGCAGGCCAGTGACTTTAATGGAAATAAGCTGCTCGACTTTGCCCTTGGAAGTTTATGGCGTTTAGAGCCATTGTAAACACGTCCGTGTACATGGATACGGTTTCTATAGCAGCACAGCAACAGTTAAGGGCTTGCTCCCAAACACACCCCAAAGGAAACTAAAAATAGTGTGTCCGTTGTATCAAAATCCGCATACATATTCGGGCAGACCTACAGAAACCAGGGGTTTGTCAGCATCCGATGCCTTTTCCCCCTTTTCCCACTTTCTGGAAGGGGACGGGGATGAGGGTGCTGGAGCGGAGCCCGGGAGCGAGCAATGCTGCACGTGCCTGCTGCTCACCACCGCCTCTGCAGCTGCAAACCCAGTATGGCTGCTGGTTTTTACTGGTTTTAACCTAAAGGTTTGGGTACACGGGGTACACAGCGTACTGTCCCCTTCCCGCAGCATGGATGGGTGCAGCACTGCCCGTCGCTGCAGCAGGGTGGGAAGGGCACTGGCATAGGGGTGTAGGGCACATTTGGGGTTTGAGGGAGTCTTCTCTTGCCTTTGAACGGGCATTTACCAAGCTCAGGAGGCTGGCTGCTCTCTGAAGAAGGACCAAAGTGTCTTCTTGGTTTGCCACGCTGGGTCCCATCTCCCTTTCTAGGGTAGTTTTGCCCTCCGGCACAGTCACCAGCAGCATCCCAGTGCAACCCCAGGTCGCCTTTGGAGCAGTGGGAGCTGTGTTCACGTGGTTTCGCAGCAGAAAGATGTCAGGGAATGAATGTCCCTTCTGGGAAGGAGGGTGTGTGCTCCCCCCGAGTAGCCCTCAGAGCCCTCCTGTGACCATAGGAAGGGCTTTGCAGTGGCTGCATTCCTGTATCATTGAGTTCCCAAGAGCATGCTGCATGTCACAGCAAAAAACAAGATGCACAGCCAACAAATACAGGAGCTACAGTGTGCCAGAACAAACATGGAAGAATTTAACTTGATGCAAAGCAATGAATTTGAGGGCAGAGATAAGCACTCAGGACCTGTTCCTGGCCACCTCTTCCACAAGGAGCACAGCCATGCTAGGTTTGTCCCATGCACCATCACAGAAAGGCTCAGTATTCAGGAAAATGCTGAATACCAAACTGAACGAAGCACAGGAATACTTCAGTCACGTCATTCATAAGAGTTGGATGTTTCACTTCTTCCTTAGGTTCATTTTTTTAAGGAACCAATCATCCGACCACAGCATCCAAAAGACGCAAGGAGAGTTACCTAACCCCCTGATTATTTTTATTTACTCTTGGTTATAAACGTGTGTATTCTTCCTATATTTTAAAATAAGTGTCACATGCCAAAATGGTTAATGACTGACAGGTCCCCACTAATAAAATCTGCAGGAGTGGATTTATTGCAGGCATTCGTTTGCAAAGCGATGCCTTCGTAAAGAAATATTGCAAGGAAAGGCTTTTGGACCGCTGTCAGCTCTGGCGCAAGAATTACTTGCTACAGGTCTGAAACCATCCCAGCTATCGTGCACCCTGCTTCCAAGACGCCCACCCTCAGCACCCAAGAGAGAAGCTCTCCCATCTCCGAAGGCATGCCCACCCTCTGTCAGGGCTAAGCTGCATTTTTGGCCTTGGCTGTGCATTCCCAGCCAGCCCCGTGCAGGCTGTGCCAGAGGAGAACCCAGACACGCTGTCTCCCCACTGATTTTACACGTGGGTTATTTAAAGCAGACACCGATAGCTCTGAAGTCAAGGCAGCTGAGCGTGGCTGCCAGTGGCTAATTAAGGTGAATGTCAGGAGCCATCGTCGAAGTGATTAGCCTAATTAAACTGAGCTGCGAGATGAAGCAGCAAGGTGCCTCCGACGGGAGGTTTGGCTTTGCGGGGTGGAAAGCTTCCTTCACGTCTCCTGCACACCTGGATGCACGACCTGCTGGTTTTCCTTTGCTTTCCCTTTGCACCAGCTCTCCCAAACTGTTTGTTTAATTTCACTGTGTTTCCCTTCAGGTGAGGCGCGCGCATGCTTCAGCTGGCTTGGCAGGAGCAGCGAGCAGCAAGGCTTTCTGGGGGAGAAGAGCAAGCATAAACCCCATCTTCAGCCCTGCAGACTGCACCACCAAACTCAGTCCCCGGCTAGGAAAAGCCTCACAGCTCCGTACAGCTTCTGGAGTGCACAAATGTCACCACAGCACCTCCTCTCCAGAGGGGTTTCCGTCGATTTGGCCTTGCCGCCCCTGTCTCGCATCCCTCCTCCACCTCCCAGTCCTTGGATGAGTCGCTGTGGTTCTTCGTCTTGTCTCCCCGAGCCATAAAGCATGGGTGAAGCTATCTAGCTGCCTACCTGCCGAGGCTGCTGTGCAGATTAATTAACACTCCTCAAGTGCCTCAAAAATTGCCGAGTATTATCGCTACATAACAACTGTTGCTACGTAAGGAAAATCCCCGCTGCTGGATCCAGGCGTGGACGCCGCGCCTCCGTTCCCTGCCCTCACAGAGGTCACAGCCTGGCCGTGCTACGAGCACGGAGCCAGAAAAAAATCCTCATTTCGGCTTCTCCAACTTTGCTCGTGTTACTTCTGCAGCTTTCATATGTGCACCATCGGATGCATCCGTGTCCCAAAGCGTCCCAAGCAACATTTTCAGATGGGCAGCCCCTTCTCCTTGGGTGATGGGCCCTATGCTGACACAGCTCCAGCACCCAACCCCAAAAAGCTGTCCGGCTCCCACAGCAGAGGCAGAGAAGCCAGGGTGGAGCTGCCCCAGCGGCGGGCGTTGATACCACACCTCAGTATCTGAGTGACTCACAGGGCTCACAACCAAACAATGGTTTAATTTCTCCTCCCCTTTTCTCAGGACCAGGTCGTGAGTACAAATGAAGTTCATTCAAAGATGGACCCCCCTCCCCCCCCCCCCCCCCCCCCAAAAAAAAAAAAAAAAAAAAAAAAAAAGGCCAGTGGCAGCATCTAGAAGCAGACCTCGAGGAAAGGGCCAAGACAGCTGGCTGGGCTAGAGAAGGAAAATGAAGAGCTGGAGCCTTCCAGTGCCTGCCCCAAACACACCAGCACATAACTGGTGGTGCCCAAGCCTTGGCTGGAGGTCCCCAGAGGAGACCTGGTGGGTCCAGCCCCAAGTAAAGGTCTCACTGCCGGCATCCTACTGCCCTCCAAATGGGCGGAAGCACTGGGAGTGGTGGCCATGCTGGGGCAAAGCAACCTGGGGGGCTTTTGGTCAGGTGCTAGGTGAAAATCTCCCTTGAGGACCCACCAAACGAGCCTTGTTTTGCCAGAGCCCCAAGCGGTCTCCTTCCCTTTATCCTCGCCATGTGACTGCCAGCCAGAAGACACCACGTTAACCGTATTTTTCAAAGGGGAGAGCTGAGGAAGGGCTATTGCTCTGTTACCACACAGCCAGCTCAGCTCATGTGGCTTAGATCATAGCTGTAACAGGCCTGCTGGCATGTGAGCTCCCAGGCAGAAAGCACACGATTTTTTCCGTAATATGCAGGGAAAAAAAACAAAAAAGGAGCTCTGGCCGCTTATATTGAAAGCAAACAAAAATATATAGACATCTGTGGTTTTGTGTGTTTTCATGGGATTACAGGACTCAAAAGCTGCTTTGTTTCTTCAACTAACCCGTGGCTGCATGTGGCATGGGCCGATGTGTACGTGGTAAATCAGCAACACCGGATTGCAGCGGAGGGGTGATGCGGTGAAGGGTGAGGATCTGTCCCCGTGGTGCAACGGTCTGTTGCTTGCAGATGTTCTGGGCAAAGAGGCTGAATTTTTCTCTGCCTCGTTTTCCCCGTGGGTACAAGGGGCTGTGGAGGTTACCCATGGAGTTTGCCCGTGCTGTAAGCACCAGGAGCCAGGCTGATGTTTGCAAGCTGGTTTTCTGATTACTTCATCCTCTGGACTGGTGCACCGGTCCCAACGAGTGATGCACGGTGTTGTCACGTCGCCTGATTACGCCCCTGAATGTGCCTTGCTGAAGTTACACCTGCCTCCTCCGCTCTGCTGCTTGTGGGCGAGGGATGGGTGCTGCCTCATCCTCCCGTCCTGTGGCTCGGGGCCGGTGTCCGTCTGTCCGGCAGCTGCAGGCTGGGCTTTGAGGAAGCACAAGAGAGGGGTAGGGGTGTCAGTGCTAGCGCTGAACAAACTTTCCTTCTGGACCCACGTGTGATAAAAGCAACGAGGTGCACAGCAGGCTCCATCCCTCCTCGCTCCTCTCCGCCTCTCCCCGGTACGGAGCGCTCCACGACCTCACATTTCAGCAGTTGTGCTTAGAGAGGGTTGGTTTATTGACTTAAAGCAAATTAAATTTTAAAGAACTGGTGGAAGAGCGTAATTTAATCCGCGCAGACGGTGGGCCTGATGGATGGGGAATGGTTGCACCGCCACAGCGCAGGCGTGAGCAGTGTCCCCATCGCTGGGCATGGGAAAGAGGGGCCAGGCTGCCAGCCTCGGGGTGGTTCGGGTTGGTGCTGGGACTGGTGTGGGGTCCTCTCCGAGTTTGCATCTGGGCAGAGGAAAGAGCACACTCTGCTCTAAAACCCCCATGTTGGATGGTTTTGTTGCTGCATCTTATATATTTTACCTACTCCAACCTGCCAGCCAGCACCAAGTCTCTTAACCCTTCCCGCAAGGAACTCAGCTTTGACTCACAATCGAAAAAATGTTCGTGTGGCTGACGGCTGACTAAGGACTTAATGACAGACCGCGGCACCGTGGTGATTACGGCCGCCGGCACGTACCGCAGCGCATCGTGCCCATGGTCTCGGCAGCTGCTGACAGAGTTAGTGAGTTGGTGTAGGTGTCCTTCTGAATCACCTCGAACGTCCAGTTTGGATTGGGAGATCCACAAGGGACCCCTGAGCTGTTAGTTGCATCTCTCTTCCGCTCTAAGGAAGCCCACCGAGGTCTCTTTGCCCCCGTTTTCACCGCAGCCCCCCCGTGCAAGTGCACAAGGAGATGCTGAGCATGGCAGAGGTGGCTCCAGGAACATCTCCCTTTCCCAGCATGGTGAGGATGAGCTGTCACCGTCAAGGCCATATGCAGCATCACAAAAACCTGGCCGAGAGCCTTTACTGTTCCTTCCTCCATCACTGCGGAGAGATCACAGGACCATCCGTGCTCTGACGGGAACATCGGAGGGGACGATGTGTCGGCGTCGTTTGCATATGACTCAGAAAACCTGTTCGACACGAAGGCTGGAACAGTGTGTGGCTGTGAGAAAACAGAAAATAGTTGTTTAAATATCAAAGATGATCTCAGAGCTGCTCCAGGTTTCAGGGCTGGGAGGGGAAAAATTGGCTGCGGCGAGGTGGGTCGGCAGAGGTGATGCTCTGCCTGGGGGGAGCAGGCACAAAAGGAGGAACCCCTCTGTTCCCCAGCCAGGTACATGTGTTTTTGGGTCACTGTCTGCTCGTTTTGGCTCCCCAGCTCTGCTAGGCTCCAGCTTTTAGCACCAGCTCCTCCAGACCTCGGGCACGCTGCAGAGGACTGCCGGCCTTCAAAGAGCGGAGGTTGCTCCTTTGCCGTAGCAAGGGACGAGCACCGAGCCCGTCCTCTCCCCCCAGGGCTTTCTTCATCATTCCCCATGGGTGCTGCTGCTGCCAGCTACACCCAGCCGTGCCGACGTGGCTTAGTAAGGCGAGCACGGGACCCAAAATCCTCAGCCCTGCAGTGCCTGAGGCACAGCATTCACCGCTGCGTGCCTCAGTTTCCCCGAGTAAATTGGACGGTGATGAGATCTATTATCAGACAGTGATGAGATCTGTCACGTGTAGGGTGAGTGATGCATCGCATGCAGCACCACGAGCTGCCTCGTGCTCACCCTCCATCGCAGCACCTCCCGCCTCTCCCTCCTCTTCCTCCCCCGGGAAGGGAGCAGAGAGGGGTGCTCTTCCCGGGCTGGCCCCAGAAGGTTTTTGATGCCCTGCAGCATCTAACACTCGGAGAACTAACACCAGGTAATGTAGCCGTTCTTCCC
This sequence comes from Nettapus auritus, assembly GCA_011076525.1. Taxonomy (NCBI): domain Eukaryota; kingdom Metazoa; phylum Chordata; class Aves; order Anseriformes; family Anatidae; genus Nettapus; species Nettapus auritus. Next base: position 5,581,216 of record CM021767.1, read on the forward strand.
ATTGCTAGGAGAGAGGCCTTGCAGCTGGGATGTTCTCTGCTTCGTAATGCCCAAGTGTCACCCTGACCCTTCGGCTCTGCCCTGTCCAAGCCCCGCACAGCCAGCTTTGGGTAGATAATGGGGTAATTTCACTCAACCCCCTCGATTTCTGTGGGATTCGGGCACTGATCTGGGAAGAAGAGGCAGCACTCGCTGCTTTGTCACACCGGGATGTGCTCAGTCCCTGGCTGCTGCCTGTGCTCACCTCTGCACAGCCAAACTGCGACTGAGGGGTGATTCGGGGGGCTGCCTGCTGGATTTGGGCCAAACAATGGCCAGCACCCCACGTCCCCTCCAAAAGGGGCTCCCACCACCCCCAGCCCTGAGCCTCAGGGGCCCATCCGTGTGCTGTGGTACCAACAGCAACAATAGTAAAAGTAATAGGAGTAGTAGTAATAATAGAAATAGAAATAGTAGTAATATAATAACAGCAACAACAATAGCAATAGCATTAGTAGTAATATTAGAAGTGGTAATTGTAGGAATAAATGGTAATAAAATGCAAAATATATGATGTAAATAACAACAACAATAATAGTATTAGTAGTAATATTAGAAGTAGTAATAGTAGTAATATAATAATAATAATGTAAATATATAATGTAAATAATGACAACGCTAATAGTAGTAGTAATATTAGAAGTAATAATAATAATAATAATAATAATAGAATCACAGAATCATTAAGGTTGGAAAAGACCTCCAAGACCATCTGGTCCAGCCATCCCCATACCACCACTGTAATTCACTAAACCTTCATGCCCCTAACCACAATAATAATAGTAGTAGTTAGAGCAGAAGCAGCAATATAATAAAAATAATAACAGCATAATAAAAATAAAACAATAGAATAATAGAACAATGGAATATTAGAATTTTAGTATTTTAGAATATTAGAATAATATAGTCCACTAAACCATCATGCCCTTAAGCACCAGGTCCATAACCACAATAATAATAGCAGTAGTGAGAGTAGGAGCAGTAATATAATAAAAATAATAACAGAATAATAAAAACAGAACAATAGAATAGTACAAAAATAGAAGATTAGATAGTAGATTAGAATAATATAATGTAACATAACATCATATAACATAATACAATATAATACAATATAAAATAATGTGGTAACAATGCAGAACATACCTCCCCCTTTTAAACCCAGCACCACCACGCACCCCATGTCACACATGCCCCTCTACACACGTTATATAGAGACATGTCAATGTTAAAGCACTAACCCACACCCCTGCAAGCCGCACACACCAGCACACACGCATACACGTATATGTACACGCATATGTACATACATTTATACACACACACATATACACGTACACAGGCAGAGCCCAGCAGCCCCAGCCCGGGGAGGAACTACAACTCCCAGCATGCCCCGGGGCCGAGGCCCCGCCCTGCCGGCCCCGCCCCCCTCCGGCCCCGCCCCCTCGCCGGGGTCCCTCCCGCGGCCGTTGGGTGCAGCAGCGCGGGGCGGCCGCCGAGGCAGAGCGGCCGTTGGCGCGGGGGTGGCGGTGCTCTGCTCGGCTCCCCTCATCTCCCCGGCTCCGGCCCGTCTTTTTCCTTCTCCTTCCCCGTCCGACCGCCGAGAGAGAGACTGGGAGCCCCGGATACCTCCTTCCGCTTGCCTCTCCTTTCCTTCCTGCGGTGAGTCTCGCGCGCCTGTCGCGACACAGCCCGCCCCCGCGCCGCCCTGTCGCGACAGAGGCCACCTCCTCGCGATTGCGGGGAAGGGGGGGGGGCTCGGGGCCTGCCTGCCTCCCTCTCTCCCCCCTCTCTCCCCCCCTTCCCCATCGCTTTGTGCTCCGCTGGAAGCCTGCAGCGTGGGTTGCTTTTTTTTAAAAAAAAAAAAAAAAATCTTTAATTTCCGTGCTTCCTGCGAGTTTGTTACCTTTTTTTTTTTTTTTTCCTTTTTCTCTTTTTTTTTTTCCCCTATTCGTCCTCGGTGAGGAGCGATTTTGAGGGGGGGGGGGAAGCTCTTTGTCACGCAGCGGGCAGGAGCCATCCGCTTTGGTGGGGGGGGGATTAACCAAAATTAATAAATAAATAGAAAAAAATAAGAAGAAATACACAAATATTCGCCCTCCGGGGAGGCTGAAAACCGGGGTTTGGGGGTGTTTGGGGGCGTTTGGGGGTGCTTTTTGCCGAGGGGCAGGGGGCCCTGCGCTGGGCAGCAGCACAACAAAGGGGGCTTCGTGCGGCCGCCGCTACCCCGCGGGCACGGGGGCAGCCCCCGGCTCTGGGCTTTGCTCCAAAAATTTCCTACCCTCCCGCGACAAATAAAGCCCACGTCGGCTTCCTCTGGAAGGATCGCGATCGGCGGTGGATCGGAGGTAGCTTTTATTTATTTGTTTTTTTTTAATGGTAAGCTCCTCTCGGGGGGACGCACGGGGTTTCTCCCATCCCCTCGCCTTGTTCTCCCCTGGCCCTTTTGTGGGCAGCCAGGGATCCGGCACAACTTTAGGCGGCTTTTTAAATTTTCTTTTTCTTTTTTTCACTCTTTTTCACGTAGTTAAATAATGCGGTTTCAGGCAGAGCCGATAGCACGGGGCGATGCTGTGCTGCGTGCCGAAACCCTGGAGAGGATCGTAAAAGGCCGAGGCTGTGCTTTCGGCTATTCCCCCCCACTCCTAAAGGGGATAACAAGATTTTAAAGCAATTTTTATCCTGAAAGCTCATCTTTTATGTATTCAACCTCCTCCAAAGCCCCAGTTGTTGGACCTCCGCGCGATGCAGCTTCTAGAATATGTGCAAGCACCGAGTAGCGCTCCTGCGCCTGGCCATACCCCTCGAAAGCTGCCCTGACGTTTTTCTTGGGACTCCTCTGACTTTACAACACCCTGTTTGGCGAGCAGGGTTACAAAAGACCGAGCTACACCGAGCCCTGTGCTCCGCATCCCAGGCACGGTGGCTTTATTTTTGCCATTTTGAAGCCGTGCGGGGGGAGATGTGGGGAAGAAGGCTTTTTCCGGTTTCTGTTTTAGCAGCTTTTCGTATTTTACAGAGGAGAAAAAAAAAAAAAAAAAAAAGGCCGGATGACCTGTTGATGATGCATCTTCTGTCACTTTTTTATGCTGAAAGGCGCTGCTGGGTTAGTTGAGACAAAGGCTTTCCCAGCGAGGCTGGCCAGCTTCTCATTTGCATGTGTTGTGCGGGCCGTACGGGCTTTGTGTGTTTTAGGCCAGCGATTTCAGAGTGAGTAATGTGGTGGCAAAGTTCAGAGGTCTGCCCCGGACACTTCCCCTTCTCCTCTGCCCTGCCTCCTCCCCCCAGGAAAAAGCCTGGTTTGTAGGAAACCGAGGACTCGTAGCTGGAAAGCGAGGCCCTTGTAGTGCCCGTCAGAGATGGTTTTAACCAATTCTTGAAGTTCTTACCTGTTTTGTATCAGTGAAGCTTTAGGAATATGTTTTAGTTGTATTTAGGCATCTGCAGCACACGTTCAGTTTAAATGCCTCCTGTTTCTAATGAACTAAACTCGTAGGAGCGCCTACATTTAGCTGAGTACAGTCTTGTGAAGAGTGCCTAATGAGCGTTTTGGTTCTTGCTAAACTCTGAAATGTGTTTCTTAATGCAGCAGGTTGCCATGTTATTGTTTGTGTCTGGAATCAAAGTTTCAAGTAACTACTCGTATTTCAAGTGGAACAGAACTTGCTGTTAGTATGGAGTCTGCTGCAACCATTGTGTGTTTTGGTATTGCTATTGGTTTGTGTTAGGAAATGAGGCGTGGAAAACAGGATTCTTTCACTTCAGGATTTATGGCTATCGACTGTGTTTGTAGATGCAAAATAGAGCATCATTTGCTTGGAGCCAGTGATGTTTAAACTCCTATTCATTTGTAAGGAACTAATTGTGAGTATATTTTTGTATATAATGTCGTCTTAGGATCTCTAGAATACAGGAAAACATAGAACTTGGAACTGTTTGTAGACACTACTCCATGCCATGAGCTAAAAAAGGAAGAAAGAAAGTGTTTCATGAAAAATAAAAGTCACTTCTAAGCACGTGCTTGTAAGCTAAATTGTACGGTTGATCTGGAACTCTTGCAGGATGCTATTAATTGGAAGTACTTGTTGCTAGCTGGTCACTGCTCATCTTGCCGATTTAAATCATAAAAGTTCTGACTGTAGGTGGCATTAAGAGGTAGAAGTTCACAGCTCTTTTGCTTCCAGACATTCATTCCTTAATCTTCAGATTTGCAAGTGTGCTGACAAACTGTCAAAGGAAGTGACAGCAAAGAGATGGTGTAGGAAGTAGGTCAAGCACTGCTAAATACCGCTGAGATAGTTTCAGTGGAAAAAAGTAAGCTTGCTTCCATCTGATCTAGTTTCTGTTTCCTTTCAATCTTCTGGTTACAAGAAGCACCAGGAAATCTCTCACTCCTGCTGTAGTCCCATAGTCCTACTGAAATTAATACTGCATCCCTAATGGGGCACAGTTGGGCTGCCTGGGTGGAAAGATTCATGGTGAGGAAGGTAGAATAGCATTTTTTTTAGTTCCGTTTCTGTGAGGTGCTGAATCCCCCCACAGGTTGCATCAGCTGGGCAAAGACAAAGTGCTCCTGTGTTTCCTCAGGGGTCTAGGCAGCTTGAGGGGTAGGTTTCCATTCCTGCTCCTTTTCCGTGTGCTGCTCTGGGTTCTGCTGAGGCAATGCCATCGTGGATGATGATAATTGTCACATGAGATTGTGAATGTTTCTTGTTCAAAAGGTTGTTTGAATGGAGCTATTCAAAAAATTGCCTTCAAGTTTAAAACCAATAAAATACATGGCATGCTAGAAACATCCTTAAACTACAAAAAAGTGAGCTTTACCCTATTGCTGCTCTGCTCTAAAAGCAGTAAAAACCCCTGACAACAATGTGATCTGCAGAAAAATTACAGCCTTGCACTATGAGGGTGTTCTTATCCAAGTATCCTGTGTTTATACTGATTTGAAAGCAGGTATTAGTTGCGGATGGAGGAGGTGCTTCAGCGCTTTGCCCAGGTGAGTGCTCGGCTTGTTGGCTACCTACGTGAGCACTGTGCCGTGGACTTCTTGTGCTGACCCTTGTCATGCGACTAGGAGCAGCAAACGTGGCTAAGCAGCTTGAAGTGACCTTTCTGCAGTAACCTTGTAGTTGTGGATACATTAAAAAGTTCAGCCGTGTCTGCTGTGACAAGCTGTTCAGGCCACCTCTAAGTGGCTTTACAGGACAATTCTGTTGAGCTGCACTGAAGGTAGGTGGTCATCAATACCACTCTTCTTTTGGCAACATCTCCTGTATGGCACACGAGGTAAATCCTGTGAGGTGCTTTTTAAGGATTGGGCTCAAGCGAGAGCTTGTTGGCAGTTTGATTCAGGCTGAACGTAGTGCCCGGTGGGAGCATTTGGTTAAAGATTGATGGTATCCTCAGGTCCCTGCCATGTAGGAACACGGTTTGGTTCATGAATAGGTAATAAAAGTTAATCTGCTGACCTTGTTTCTTAATCCGTGCTGAATTCAATCGTAGTGACTTGACTGCCACCCATGGAATGTACTGATATAAAAGCTAAGTTTTAGGCTCAAATCTCATGTGCTCGAGAGGAGAATGGACTGAACCTTGCAGTGTGTTTCTGGCTGCCATTTCAGGAGTGGAAATGTTCTCTGATCTTACTCTTATAACTGAAAGTGTATGGCAGTTGGTGGAGTAGGAGCAGTCAAAACCTCTTACTCTGGCCTTGTTATATTCCTTTTGGGAAGAGGATTTGCTCAATTCACACTCACGTTGTAATACTTTTCTTCTTCACGAGTAGAGTATGTTACAGAAGACTTTGGATCTGTGTCATGCTGGCTCTGAATGCTCTTGATCCCCCTTGATGTTGGCTATACAGCTATGTCAACCAGATGTTTTTCTATGCTGACACTGTTTGCAGCAGATTAATTGCAAAAATGTGTTTTCTGAAGGGGAGAAAAAGCACTTCTGGGAGAAGGTTTTTAGCAGTGTGGAAATATTTAGGCCAGAGCTGTTCTGGTCCGGGTATACTAGGTAGGGTGGAGATGTGTTTGTTGGTGGGGGCAATTATACCTTCTAATTGACAAAAGTTAATCCAAGACCCAGCTGTAAGCAAGCTTCTACTGACAGTGTTTTTGTGAGCCTGTTAGTTTACATATTCAGTGTTCAGGGAGATAACCATGGTGGTTTTGGCAGAAAAGCTTTTGTTGCTAAGTGCTGCATTTCCATTTGTGATTCCGTAGCATTTGTTGTAGTGGCGGAGGCTCTGTGTTGTAGACAAGTCTATGGTGTAGCACAGAAATGAACAGCAAGGAAGCCAAGAAACTGCTGAAGTTAGCAGATCCCTTCTGATTTTTTTTTTTTTTAATAGGATAATTGGAATAGCTACTAGAGAATGTGGTGTTGTGTACTGATTGAGGTTTTGGGCAAATTGGATACATCAAAAATGCTTTGTAGTTGCTTGCAAAGGATGGGATTGGAGCAAGTTTGTTGAGTAAGATTATTTGGGTAATAGTTCACCGGAGTTAGGATTTGCGGCAGAAAAAAGAAAAAAAACCTGCCTAGCCAGCATTGTCTTTAAGCAGACCTCCGTCAATAGATTGTTGCCTCCATTGCCAGATGATATATCTGTTTGGATGGAGTTGGCCATTTGTATTTCAAATAAGTAAAGTTTCTGCAATTATGTGACACTTTGGTCTTAATTACAAACAGTTAAAAATACTCTTTCATGAGCTGGGATAGATATTTTCTTTATTTCACAGGCAAGGTTGGTGATAGAGTTCAAATCTGAAGAGTTTTTTTTTTTTTTTTTTTTTCTTCTTTAAGAAATATTATAAGAGTTGCCATAACATTGGTGGAGCTTAAGGCCTGGAAGAGTTTTCTGAAGGTGTAGTGAGAGCAAACCTGGATCAGATTTGAGTATCACCCCCTGACCTGCTTGCCTTTTCAGTGCTCCTGCTTAATTGTGTGTCTCACAGGCTTGAGTAGAGTAGCGAGCAACTGGGGAGCAGCAGCTGTAGCGAGCTCCTCCCTGCCTTCTGCCAGCTTGTCCTCTAGCATGGTAACCCTATAACCTGGGTCAACGACATCAATGCTTTCATTGTTCTTTGGGTCACGGTAGCCGGACTGTAATCTCTGGGTTAGATCTAGCTTGAAACGTTTCCATTCAGCTGGTCCTGTGCCTGAGGAGTGACCCACGGTGACTGGGGCAGCGTGCAGAGCACTTAGGTGGAGCTGTGGGCTTAGAGCTGGGAATTAGTGTCCGTGGAGCCTGTGCACGTGGCCCCCTTAACCTTCAGGCCCTTTGGGCTGCTATAAGACAACATTAAGCTAGTGGCAAAATGAGGCTGAGGATGGCACGTGTTGGTAGTGTTAAGATCATACTGCTCTGCCAGTTAAAAATTACCTCCAAGTGCCTACTTTCCCTACCATTGGTTCCTTCTGCTCTCAGTGCTCAAGCAGTATTAAATAGCCAAGACTTGATTTTAAAAACATGCCAACTTGAGTAATACTTCTGTTTGCTTTGTCCTAAGACAAATTATTCATGTTAAACAATAAAAGTAGTTTCTGAAGAACTTCTGTAAAGAAATCTCAAGGCTCCTCTTAAGTGCTAATGTGGATACTGAGATACTTTTTTTTTTCTGATGTTTACTGATGCTGCCTTGATATCCTTTTCACTTACCTGAAGCAACTGTAATTCACTACAATACTTTTACAAGAATAAATATTGCCTTGATCGTGGTTTAACATAAGGTTCAACTGGGAAAATAAGTAATGGTTCTTTTGTCATATCATGTAGCTGAACTATTTGGTATGAGGTTAGGGGAAAAAATCCAAAATGCATCGCACATGGAACCTTACTATAAAGTAATTCACTTCCTTTTAGAGAACTTGTTGCTCATTTTCCTTCTGTAATGCACCTCTTGGGATAAGCTGCTAATTCTAAAAATATGTCAGTTCCACCATTTCCCACTAATATATTTTTTTTCTTTGTTTGGCTTTGGTTTGCTTTTTCCCTGAGCCACTTTAAATACTCTGAGGCGTGCTTAACATGGAGGAAAATAAATGTGCCTAGGTATTTGAATCGCTGTATTTAGATCAGTGCTGTATTACAAGGCTAGTGGAAGATGACTTTAAACTTCTGTTTTCAAGTAAGAGCGTACAGGGGCCTCAAGCCTTAGTTAATGTCTCAAGTAGGATGCATACCTGCTCTTGGGTCTGGCTCCTTTCTGCAGTGCTAGTGGTCTGTTTTGAGTTTAGAGAAGACAATACGATGTCATTAGTAATGTCAGAATTGACTGACGGTATTGGAGGAGTTCCTCACCTATGGGAAACCAGAGTTATTGACTGCGGAGTCAATCAATACTGCTATTTCCATCTTCATAATCAAACATTCATGGTAATTCAGTTTCAGATTTGGGAATACCGTCCGTATTCAGAGTCCTGCAAAAAGCTGTGTGATGCTCACAAATGGAGGGAGGGCATTGGCTGTCCATGAACGGCTTCTGCCCTACGTTAGTAGTGATGATCAAAAATTGCATAGTGGCAGAGAAAAATATAATAGTTAAGCTGGAAAACATGTCATCTTGTTATCACCTAACTTCAGCACCCGCTGTCTGTGTGTGTTGGCGGGAGTATTTATTCAATGTACTGGCAGTGCAGGGCCGGGAGAGATCCAGCTCAAATTCCCCAAAACTTGTGGGGATAATCCATAAAAACTGCTTCTTAACAGGGAGAAGATCTAAATATTTTTCCTCACTCTTTCAGATACATAGTGCAGAGAATCAGAAGGCTCCCAAGCAGGCCTTTAAGTGTTTCATTTGTTCTTTTTCCTTTCCCATTTGATAATGTGTAGGCAAATTTGTGATGATAGATACGTTAGATAAGAAGTGCTCTTCTGGTCCCATCTGCTGTCCCTGCATCTCCTCGGCAATCACGTAGCTGTGCACTTTGTGCCCTGGGATTGGAGATCAGTCTGAATGCAAGCTACACAACAACACGTTACTGTACAAAGACAGTCGATCCCTCCTTTGTGCTTAGATGACTTTCATGGCCAAGTCATCTCCTCTTGATTCCTGTGGTAGGTGGATCCGTCATGCAAGAATCTTTGTTCTTTGATCTTTTGTTAATAAGGTAATTGCTATGCTGCTGATAGCCCACATCAATTGTTAAAGCATTCATTTGGTGCTGTATGTGGTGGATGAGAAATGTCATTAAAGTAGAACTTTCCCTTTTGGTGCTGCATGACCTGTTGGCTGCTGGTTAAGGTTTCTGAAAGCTCCTTCAGGTTGTTGCAGAGGCCTGTGGTAAGGGTAGCAGCTGGGGTTCCTTCCTTTCTTTTTAAAAAGAACCGATGTGGTTCTGTTGAGTGGTCAGCCACCTGCTGAAGCTGAGGAACTCAACTTGATTTTGCAAGCAGATAAATGCACGGGCAGCTTTGTTATTTTTAACCACTTAGCTTCTTTGTGCACGTGTGTATGTTTTTACAGTCAGTATGTGGCTTTGGCCAGGGGCTTTCTGAGCAGCCTGTGTCCTTGTGCGTGTTGCTTTTGGCTGGGAAAGGCCACGGTGCTGTACTGAGACGTGGGGGCTTCCATGGCTTAGGTACAGCAGCTGCTTTTGAATTCCTAGGTAGGCCAAAGTGTGTGCTTTTTCCTCATTTAAATAACTGTTCGTATTTCACTGTTTTATGAGCTATGCGTAATCAGCAGTGGAAACTCCTACCTGTAGAGGAAAGGTGTTGGAAGCACTTCTCCCGCAATTTTCCATTTAGTGTAATCTTGGAGAGGAGCTTGTTGAAGTCAACAATGTCTAAATGGGAACAGAGATAGGAGCCTGATCCAAAAGATAAGGAGAAAGTAAACCTTTACCTTAAAGCTCAGAGGGACCAGTTGATGGGAGTAGTGAGGAGCTTCTTTATTGTGTCAAGTAAGCATGTGTAGCGAGTGTCTGGCATCTTTCAGTCTCTTAGCATCCACAACAGCAAGTACTGTAGGCCTGCTGCTATTTTATAGCTATTAATAAGGAGCAGTAACAATCAGATTTATCTGGGCCTTTTGTCAGCGTGCATTTCAAAACTTCATTTGTTAATAAATAGCAGTTCTAAAGATCCAGATAGTGCTTGGCTTATGTGTAGCGTGAGATGGCACAAGAAACGTCTCATCTCCTCACCTTGCCCTGAGCAGATGCCAAGCTCAGCGTAGCGTGTTTGCTCCTGCTGCCCAGCCTGTGTCCCCAGGCAGCATTAGGGAGGGACACCGTTCCCTCCTGAATCCCAGGGAGGGGTTGGGTAAGGGCAAATAAGCCACAGATAATAACAGAAGACCTACCAGAGGTGTGCTCCACTATCCTATCCAGCTGGGAGGTTGGTGTTGTTTTGCTCTGTTACACGGTTGGGAGGTGGGGGCAGAGGAATCTACATGCAAGGATGATGTCTCCAGAGCCCCAGATGGATTTAAGCTTGGTTTTGCTTTTATTTTAATGAAGGTAAGAAACTCACAGGTGTGTTGATGCTTAATTTGCCGATGTTTGGAGGCTGCTATAGGAATGCAAATGAGCATTTGGTTACTAATCAAATCTTGCATTGCTCTGAGGTATGTAAGCTAATGAAATACCAACAAATGTGAAGCTGGCTGAATAAACTGATAGTGGAGCATAAGTTTCTCAAGTTCACGTGTTCCATTTCTTCTGCCTCCACTGTGTCAGCTGAGAAGGTGTGTTGGTGTGACCGAGGAGCAGGTACAGAACTTGCCTGAGCCACAAGCCTGGTGCTTAGGGGGAAAGCACAGTGATTTCTGGTGCAGAGAGGTGTAACATCTGTTTGTAACCTTTGTCACAATGGGACTGATTCTAAAATGACAAATACTCTGCCAATCAGCATATGCTCGATTCAGTATTTCATAAAGAATGCCAGTTAGATTTAATACAAATGTTCCCTTGGAAAGAGCACCTTGATTTAATTTTTTTTCAGATGCATGAAGTAGAAATGGTCTGAGGCTCTCTGTTTGTTCTTTAAAGACTAAGTGCTATATTTCTAGCTCTTGGCAGACATTGTCCACAAGTACTTCATGTTCCATTGGGCTTATGCCAAATTTAATGTACTGTGTGTACTGAAAGCATCAAAAACAGGCTTACTTTAATTTTAGATTTTACAGCTACCATTATTGATTTTTCTTAGAGCTGTTCCATCCAATCTGCTATCAGTTTAATTTCTTTTCCCTTAAGGAATTTGGGAAAGGATCTTGACAGTGTTTATTTGTGTGGCTAGGGACTGTTTATTTGAGTGAGAGCTATAGATCAGACGTCTCTGCAGTGGCCAAACTCTCCATTTATAGAAGCTAAATCAGCACGCTGAATTATTTGTGAACTCCTGACTTTAGCAGCGACTGCTATGCTGTGACTAAGGGCAGTGTTATAAACAAAGTCCATCAACTGTTTTTCAAGAAACTTGAACTTGATAAAAATCTGAAATGGGAAAGGACTGTTATGATCAGCTAACCGTCGATCATACGGTACCAGAAATTGTGGACTGCCATTTTGCAGTCCTTGTACACTGTACAAGTCTGTAAGACCTTTGACTCTGAAGAGACAAAAAAAAGAGAAGAGGTAGGGGGGTAGGGGAGAGAAACAGCACAAGTCGAAGTTACGGTAGGTTGACAAAGAGAGGAAGGAAATAACATGGGGAAAGAATAGGGCACAGCGCAGAACACCCAACCAGCGTGCGTTGGTTTGTTCATAATGTCACAGTCATCAGGTCTGCTGATCCCTGCCTGACAGCTTTGTCTGCTGGCTTCATATTTTGGCTGTTCATCTTTTATTTTCAACCCTTGGGGCCAAGTAGCTGTGCATAAGCATGGCTTCTGGCCAGGTGGCTCATCGCCCTAAGAGTGTAGAGCAGGATTCCCTTCCATTATGTTGATGTGGAAGAGCATGGCACTCAATGGAGCCTGCTTTTCACCCCTCCCCCTCTTAGTAGGTTTTTTTTTTGGCTCCTTTGATTAAATGCAGGTCTGCTCTGCTTTCTGCTTTGCAACTGCACCGTCTGCTAGTGCTGCTGGAGCAAAAATTGCTCAGGTCTTCAAAGACTTGCATCAAAGTGGGGAATAGAGGGAGGGTTCTCTTGTTGCAGAGAGACTTAAAAACCCAAGGAGTTCTATGTTTGCTGTTAATAGGACCTATTGTAGTTGAAGAACATGGGAATTACTAGTTAGCCTTTATTGTAGGCTTAACCACGTCACCCAGTGGGTTTTGTTAGGACTAACTCTTGTGTGTAGATTGAGAATAGTTTTATGTCCAATTTCAGTTCTCCAGTCCTCCGGCATAGTTTGCAATTCAGATTTTACTTCATCTTAAGTCTGGAGCTTAGTTCTCGGAAGCATTAGTTTGATAATCTTTGATAATTTTCAAAATACCATCCCTCAGAGACTGTATTTCCAGTGGTCTTCTCACTGCAGCTTAGCACGCTTGTACTGGGGGCTCTGCTGTGACCTGCTGCATTTCTGCTTTGCCAAGCAGCTCTGGAAGATGCTTTCCCTGCGTGCAACCACAGACCAGTTAGGAAGAGGTTTTGCAACTGGACCCTGAGATGTGTTAACATTTAGTATAACCTGCCTGGGAGTTTTGTTATAGCAACTGCCTATGAAAGTAACTTGCACTAATGTTAGTGGACAAATAGCACCTCTTCTCTGCCTCCCAAAAATGTTTTGGTAATTTTACTATCTTGTCCCTTCTCATAGCAGGAGTAGGTGCTGCATCGTGCACCAGAACTCAGTAAGCTGACAGTGCTCATTTTCCTCTTGTCTCTCAATTTGTCCCTGGCCCTAGACCCACAAGCATAGCAAAAACTATTAGAATTGTTCTACAGAAAAATGTAGAAATGACTTAACCTGTTGAAGACAGAATAAAGGGTTGTTGCAAGTCTTGCTTTTGTAGCAGGGACAGAATTAGAAGTTTTTCAGGGACAGAATTAGAAGTTTTTAGTTTATTGCAGTTACTGTGCTTGCTTTCAAGCTTAATTTTTAAAAATCCCTCATATAAGCCAAGTATTAAGTCAGTATGCATGCTAATAAGATTTGTGCAGTACTAAGCCGTCTTTTGCTGATGAACATAGCTTTTGTTACATGAGGGAACAAAATAAATTGAATAGAAGGGTGCGTATAAGGAAAACAAAAATCAACTCCAAGGTTAAGAACAGGAGTGGCTATGTTTCCTTGTTTTTTCAAGATTAAACACAGCTTTCAAGTACTGCTGAAGAACAAGCCCTATTTCCTGTCATCTCACTATTAATTAGTCTGTGCATTTAAAAAAAACAAACAACAAACACATTAATTTTGCTCTTTTTCTGGAAACGAACACCCAGGCAGCTCTATGAAGTTCTCCCTTCCTGTTCTGTGTTTGCAGATGCAACGTAATGAATCAAATTGAGGAGTGGATCTGGGTCTGAACCTGGGGAGATCATACTGTGGCTGCGTAAAAACTCTGCTGTCTAAATGCAGGGCAGCAAGGAGGGCCACTGCTTTTGCAGTTAGTGGTGTTTTATTCTGCCTTGAAGTTGTTTAACCTCGGAATGAGATCCTGCTTTATGTTAGTGGTAAGCAAGTGCAGGCATTCCTGCAGGTCAGGAGAACAGGTTATAAATAATAGTGTGATGCAATGCTTCTGTCTTTGCATGCAAAGCTTATGCCTAAGTACTAGTGGCCAGGTTTCTCAATGAATAGAAGTTATTTTGGAAGGCAGCTCTGGAGATCATTGAGTCCAGATCCCCTTGCTCCCCCATTCAAAGCAGTTTGAAGTTAAAGCCAGCTCTTTCATCCTTTTCTTCGGCTTGGTGTTGAACAGCATACAGCCAGGGTGTCTGCTGACAATCCTTATCTAATACTTACCTGCAACTGTCAATCTTCTGTAAATGTGTAACTTAGACATACCCAGTATAATTTTGGAATGTGGTGTGGTTTTTTAAAGTTTCATTAAGTCTTGAGCATGCTTGTACAGACTGACTGGTATCTGAATTCACTGAATAATTTTGAACAACTGTTTGAGCTGCTGTGTACTAGGAATATCAATTGGACACAGAGCGTATGCTCTGCTCAGAGACATGCTATTAACAGAAGAATTGCCAACGTTGGTAAGTCTCTATGAAACCAACTTCTTTACAGCGGCTGTGAGCAACAGGTAGCTTTCCCACCTCTGCCTCTCCCAGCTGACAGTTCTCAATTGGTGATGCTAGCCGTTTGGTGCTAATGTGGATGGGGCTTAACCATATGGTCTCGCTCTCACTTTCTCTCGCAGTGTTGAAAAATGTTGTCCTGTCTACACTAGCAGCTAACTGATCTGAACCCATTGTTGACAGCCATCATCATCAACAGGTCATTTTCCCTCTGCGAGCGTGGCTTTTGATTATGTATCGTAAATCCAAGTGGAAGTGCGGTTACAATCTCGCGGTTCTTGGACACGGTGAGTTTACATCTGCACGGTTGTTCTAAGAGAACAAATGTTTCTTCTTGCACTTGAACTTCTCTAGATGAAAATATGTAAGAAACAAACACAAAACCAACTACATCTAGAATCCCTTTGAAATATTGAAATACTTTTTTTTTTTTTTTTTTTTACCCCATAAGATTTTCCTTGAGATTAGTTGCTAGAAGTACAAGTGTAGAACAATGCAAACTATTAGTATTATCTTGCTGTTACTGTCCATAACTATACTGGTTCTTTAAACACTGTATTTTTAAAGCAGCTGGAGAGAGACTGCTTGAAGCTGTTCATGAGACAGCATCTCTCCGCAGCAACTGCAGATGTTATGAGAGACATGACTGCTAAGCTGTACCAAACCATATTTTCTCCTGCCCCAATGTTGAATTTCTACTGAAGGTTGTTTACAGAGGCTCTGAGCTGGTGTAATATTGCCGTACCTGCTGAGAGTGATCTCTTGCTTCTCCCTCTCATCTCCCCACCCTGTGTGCACTCACAGCCCCACTCCCGAGATCTGAGTTGTGCAGCCCTGCACCCTTCTTTGCTCCAGATCTGCTGACCAGCATTGTTCAGCAAGGTGACGCTTCTCACTAACCCAAGAGAAAGGAAACTCCTGCGATTAAATTCCCAAGGGGTTCAGGGAGATGAGGTTCAGGCAACTTTGTCATTAGACTGACTATGCCCTTCTGATGTGGTAGGCTTAAAATGCTTGCTTTGCCTTTGTAGCTTTGTCTATGAATGTGCTTGGCTTATTCTTTTTTCTTAGCCCTCTTTTTTAAGGACAACTGCTGCAGCCTCCCCATTATTGCTTGCACCAAAATAATAAGGGAGGGTTGTGAGAACATCAACTTTTCCTTGCTTGGACCACCTTTGATACAAGATTAAGTCTAGAGAAAACAAGAATACAAGCTCAAATCCAATGGATATGATGAATAGTGCGAAGACTTTTGGCATATAACTTTGAAAATGTTTACAGTTTTGTACCTTGGGGGATTGGAGCCAATAGGCATGAGATGCTAATCATAATGATGTTTTTCATGATCAAAGGTATCATTACTTCAATGTCTGCTATTTTTGTTTAAACTGCCAGAGTCCTAAAACTGGTTATGAGCAGTCAGTATTGGTGGTTAACGGCCTGAAACATTTTAAGTATAGAAAACTCAACGTCATTTTTTTTCCAAGTGAGTTTGACTTGAATTCATGCTGCATATTTCTCCTAGTTTCAGATCAGCTGTGGATTCCATTGTGCCTCTGTTTTCTGTCAAGTTTTTATCCCAAGTGAATTTTTATTTCAAAATTACTGAACAGTGCCACTGTATTTCAAAGTGAAACTCGTCAGATAACACAGTATGGTCTAGAGCTTTAAAAATACTGTAGCTAGTAGAGCTTTGTTTTATCAACTCAAAACTCTCATCTATTAGTGAAGAAATTTTATCTAATGAGATAGAATGGGTCAGAGAGGATTTACAATGTTCAAGTACTTGTGTATACGCCAAAATACTTGTCACAATCTCTTAGCAAGCATGTAATTCCTTAAGAGCTGCAGAACACAGTTGTTAGTGAGGCTGAGGGCTTTGGAAGCTCAAAGGTACCTGGTATTAGAGTGCTTCAGGCAAACAGTACACAACTTAAATACGGTAACTGACATTGAGCGTTGTCTCTGACTGCACTGTAATTATTCTGAATGTCTGGGGCTTATCCAAAATCAGAGTGGTGAATTAAATTACATGTCCAGCCCAGATCTGCTCCAGTACAGTCTTGCTTAGGTAGGCTGATAGTGATCTTGCTTATGCTGGTTAATTCAGCTGGCTTCAATGGAGTTGAATCCTTACTTGCACCTACATAATTGGGCTCAGGTATCAGGTTTGGTTAGGAGACCTGCTAGGTGGACAAGAACAGAATTAGGACTTGAATTACTTTTTCCTTGCTCAGTTTGCTTTTGATTTTTTTTCAGCAGAGTATGTCTAGAAACAAAGTCCTGCTGCTCTGTACAATTGATCATCTGTTAAACAGATGAGCTACAAACCTCAGTTTTATTTTTGTGAAACATTGTGAAGGCTTAGTATAATAAAAAGAGAAGGAACTCAGTCTGTTGCCACATTACTGTGCCAGGAAATAATCTTTCCTCTCTGACCAGTTCCTTAGCTGTTCCAGCCATAGTATGATGTAGTTTTACTCTTTTAACAATAGCTTTATTTAGATTATCCTTTTAACTAAAAGTTTTGGCATGCTTTAAAAAGCTGTTTAAGGAAGAGGATCTTGCTGTGATACTCCAGATTGGGCTAAATGTATAGGCTGCACATCTTTTAATTTTAGTTCTATATTTAATTAGAAAGTCTTCATTCGTGCCCCAGTAAAAACCATCTATAGAGCATATTGAGTTTGCAAACAGTTATTCAAAAGGCTGAAGTTTTGTCAAAAGATTCTGTCTTCTGTGTATGGGAGCTGTTTCAGATTATTCTGTGAGTTTCTGGTTGGTTCCACATTGTTTCTGGTTAACTAGAATATTTTTCTTGTGATCTTTGATTTCTGTTGGCTGCTGCTCCAGTGGGAATTACGACTGTTTTGACGCCCCTTTGTGTTAGATCCTGTGCTACCTTTGCTTATTTTTTGTATTAGGGACCTTCATTTTTTCAGATAAATGTAAATCTTCAGTGTATATAGTTATACTGTTTGGGGATGTGGTTTGCAATTTCTATCCAATTTATACTTAAGGTAGGCTTCTATGTCAGAAGTTAGGGAATAAGCAACATGCTCTAACTTTTGGAAACCCAAATATTTAAATGTTAATAAAAAATCAGTAAGTAGCATGAGGCTGTTGGGAGGGTTGTCACACTTATTCTGATTGTATTAACGTTTTCCTTACCCTGAATGAGGCAGGGTGACTTGAAAGGACAGATCTGGGTATAAACTCAGTAATTCCTGAACTCATGCCCCCTGATGTTTGATTCGCTCCAGTTCTTAAAAGTACAAGTCTAAACACGTAGTTAATCCCACTGTCAGACTCTTTGAAAATCCCAATCCTGCAAATATGAGCATGTCTAGTTTTAATATCAGAAACTGTAAAGCCATCTCTTAGTAGCAGAACTAGGAATGTGCAGTCATTCCCAGTATCGATGCTTCACTACCGAGTCAGGCTATAGCTGACTGTTCTAGCTGGACAAGTTTCATGACTGAAGCTTTGTGTAAACGGTTGGGCTCATGCTCTTTGGCTATGATGTTTGTATCTTCCTCTTAAGTACTTAAAACAAAACAAAGCCACTTTGAATAAGTCTTTGTTTCTCATTTCTAATGATATAGATACTCTAACATTGATAGATTTTAAACATAATGAAAATTAAATAGCTGTGTATCTGATGTTACTTATACAAAACCATATTTTGAAGAGAAAACCTATCTATTTTTTTTCAGCAAAAGGTTTTTAGAAAATATTATTTTCTTGTATTTGCCCATTTTTATTGGGTTTTATTTTTTGCCTTTCTTCAATTAAAATGCCTTTCTTACAAACAGGAAAAAGCCTCAGCTTGAAGGTCACTGCTAAAAGAAAAATACTTCACCTCAAACTAATAAAATTATTGGAGCTGATATATATGTAGGTTCTGTAATGAATGTTCCTTAGCATAGAGAATATTTCAGAGTTGTTTGGTGACTGCTAGGACCAAAATGAGATCAGCATGGCATGTTTATAGACAAGGACTATGTAATACAAACAAGGGTAGAAGAGGTAAGCTTATGACAGCACTCTGTGTGTTTGTAGAGTTCAGAGTTTATTTGGGGGACATGTAATTCACACACTTCTATCAGCAAAATGCTGAACATGCAGAATGACTTCAGAGTTTAAAGTACAGCAGTGAGCCGTGGCTGTGAAGCCAAAGAAAGTCTCATCTTTTCTTTAGAGAGTATATATTACTTTTACAACTAGTTTTGAGGTTGCCAAAGCCAGGCTGAGTGTGTTTGATTGTTTTTTTTTTTTTTTTAATTCTTAACAAAACACCTGTCACTAAGGTGTATGGAGGCAATGCATGCAGCTAAAGCAGCAGCTGGTTATTTATCACAGCTCATCAGACTAGTAGCCTTTGTCCCACTTGCCCCAAATTTTACAAACTCATTCTGTTTTTTTTAGTGTCAAATGAGTTACGCTGGCTTTGCTGTATTAGTAGGTCTCTGCTTTATTTGCTGTGTCTGTTGTATAGTTCATTACTTGAATGGGCTTGCCTAAATGTATTCCTGATCTGGAATTTGCATTGGTCTAGGAACTTGAACGTGGTTGGGTGTCTTAGCTAAGGTTGGGTACTGACTTCTTAACATGTGTGAACTTGGCTGCTTGGCCTCTTCCTTCCTCTGCTGCACGGCGCTTTTCTTCTCTGCGGATGGATGACACGAGGTGTCCTGAAGCAGTAGAGTCACAAACTGAATATGAGCAGGACTCCTACAAACCTTTTGAGTGCGTGTGAATGAGGCACCAATGTGCTTGCTATGCACAGCTGCTAGCAATTTGAAGGAAAGTTCATAAACAATGTCAGTCCCAAGGGGGCTGCACCAGAGGACCAGAGCCCTAGCTAGAATATCGCCTTAAGCACATGGTTTTTCAGAAGAACTTACCGAGTTGTGTTGCTTGAAAGCATTTTGTGGGAAATAGGTAAACCTGCATTAAATGGTAAGAAATACACTGAGCTTGTGTCTCTGAATCTCAGTTTTATGAATCTTACTGATTTTTAGGCCATATATTGAGGGTCTGCATTCACACAGAATTCTGTTGACTTCAGTGGATCAAGGAAGAACTTATTTTTGTCTTCAGGAACACCTTCCTTGCTTACTGGTAGAGTTACATTAGCAAGACAACAATCTGACTCCTAGTATTTCATTAGGGTGAGTGGTGTGACTTACCATCATTGTAAATGCAAGGGCAGGCCGTGAAACTGCCTGCTGAATATTTTAATGCGGTGTAGCAGTGGCTGCACACTGACTATTGCTGGAGAAGTGCTTTACCTTGGTGACTCACTACCCCTCTGCTCTACCAATTTAAAATCTTTTGTCTTTGGATGATAGATTTTTGTCCGATTTTTGCTTTACTCAGTGATGCACGCTCAAATGCAACAAAGAGTAACACGGATTCTGGAGAACATGGTATTTTGGGGGGAAGGAAGGCGGACCACTGTCATGGTACACAAATACCTCTTACTGCTTCTGAAAACTGGATTTTGTGACCTACACACTTAAGTATCTTGAGAGTACCTCTGGTTGTAACTGAAGACTATACTATCTTAAAGAAAACAGTTGCAGTACCCAGCTGGATAATTTTATTTGAAAGTAACTTTTTTTTTTGTATAGATAGCAAATTTTAAATTGAATCTAGTGATACCTTGAAAACTTTCAACTGTTAAATATTAATCATAATTTCCTTAGTTCTTGATTTTGTTAAACCTGGACTATATGGTCAGGCCAAATTCACTTGTGTGTGCTTCTGATCTAAGTCTCCTTGGTTGAGATATTCTATCCTTGGCTTTTTTTTGTGAGAATACATGCAGTAACACTAAAGCTTATACGTGAAATGACCATACATAGTACTTAAATGGCTGTGTTTTACTAATCTGTGATGTTATTCCCACCGTGCTAATGTTACTGTAGTAGTATTTTCTTTGTTTTCTGTTGAAATTTCAGGAAAAAGCTTGAACAGCGTGTTCTTTTCTCCCCTCTATCCGAGCAAAAGTTAGGGAAGGCATCCCTAGCACTGACTTCTTAGTACTTCTTGAGAATGACTTTGGTGTTTTTAGGTGTTAGTGCCTATGCAGAGGTAAATGGATGACTGTTGCATCCTCTCAAGTGCAACTGCCTGTTTATTTTTATAAGCAGAAAACCTCTTATCCAAATTGGATTAGAAGTGTAGGAAGTAAAGTATTGCTCTTCTTTAGATATGCTAAATCATGCATTGCCCATGGGATTACAAAGGAGAAGAAAAAAAAAGATAATCAAATAGCATGGGATATTTTTTTCCTCTGAGCAGTAACAAAGTGGGAACGGGTAAGTGATCTAAGGAAACATGAGGAGGTGGAGGAGCTATTCGAACTTCATCTGTTTGGCTTGCTGGCTGTGGAAGGATAGTAATGTGGAAATATAAGTGTTCAAAATTTTTTTTGTTTGTATAGCAGTGTATTAGCATAAAAACTGGTTAAACATATTAATCAAGAGACAGCTTTTAATACATTGGGAGACAGCAGAATAAACTTCATTAGGAGTTTATCACACATGCAAAGCAATCAATTCTTATTTTCTTGAATTGTTGCTTAAAGTAATCTTTGTTGTTTGCGCTAAGGTACAGAACACTGAAAGATTGCTATAAAGCCATGCTTGAATGTCAGAAATATGGGAAACTGAGGAGCTGAACCAGCTGTTTAACTCACATTGTAGCCCCATAGATATCCTGTCGGGCCACTGTAAAAAACTGACACAAGGCTTGCAGAGAGTAGGCAGACCTCTGACATCTCTCCAGAGGTATGTAGGTCATATGCTTTTATATGTAAATGCTGGAGGTGATATGTTTAGAAAGGACCAGGTTTTGCACCTTTAATAAAGACTGTCCAAAGCTTGAATTTAAGAGGAGGAGGAATACAGTAAGGTGGTACATCTATTAGCCGTGATTTACCAAATATTCATGCATGAACTACAGGCTTGGGACTTCCATGTGCAAGGTTTGGGAGAGCCAGGTAGAGGTTATCCACGCTTTTTTTTTTAAACCGGAATTGCAGATGAACTACAGTTGAAATGGTGAGTGTAATAACAGTGTGGTAGGGAATTTAGGATAAAGCAGAGGGAAACTCTATTGGATGAAGTTGGCTTTTGTGTTTCACAGCCTCCCTAAGTGAAAAGGAACTTGCCTTATTTTAAGATATCCATTTGTGTGATGTGGGAGATGAATAGAAACTATACTGAGTAGTTTTTAAATTTTGTCCTTAAGATCATTTTTCCTAGTGAGTGTGTGTGGAGAGCCGGCATGCTGTAGCTGAATTTCTATAAGTGAATACTTTTCTGTCCTTTTTCCTAATCTATGTGAAATGTTTTTTCTTCCTAAAAGTGAAGGAAAGATGTGTTCACAGACTTGCTAGAAGTGTTAACTTTCTCTGAAGAAGTCTCTGGTCAGGCAATCTAACTTTGTGGGAATGAAAACTTTCAGGTATTGCAGGTTCAGCTAGTTCTACTAGCAGGTACCTTAAAAGTTTTGCAAGCAGGAAAAATATGACTTGGAAATGAATTTGAATTGGGCTTCTGTTTCTTAATTTAGGGAAACCATAATACATGAAGCTCACTGCATCTGAGCTCTGCTCTTCAAAGAACTTAAAACTACAGCTGAAAAATTACTTGAGGAAGTAATTGAGCATAGCCTATGTTAATTGAACTTGTAGATATGGCATTTGACTTATTGTGTGTTCAAGATACAGAAATATTCCTGGAAGACTTAAACTGAAAAAAAAAAAAAATCAACAACAACAAAACACTTCCACAATAGCTGTGTCCATGTACCTGAGAAATAACCAAGTTTACTGTCTTGGAAAGAAGCCCAGTGCAACTGCATCTGCGTGTTTCTGACTTAGTAGCTGGCTTACACCAGATTGACCTTTTGGGAAAATTAGTTTTATTCAGATGATGCCTTACTTATCTTTTCAGTCCTGTTTTTTGGGAATCCAGCACTTCTGATGCCTCAGACCATTCTTGGGAAGCCAGATGGAGGACTATCTAAAGAGCAGGTCAATTCCTGAATATCTTATTTGGGCAGTGATTGCTGTGAATACAGTTCTATCATGCCACTGCTGCACTATTAAAGGGGGCAGCATGTTTGTGAAGCTGTTGTGAAACACGGGATGCTGTGTATCTTAACCTTTCAAAGTCTTAATCAGCCCAAACGATCTCCAGCGTGTGTACAGCAAGCTCTCTGCAGTAATTCTTGCTAATCATTTTGTTTTAAGTAAACGTTGAAACAAACTGTCATAGGAAGGCTATCAACAAACACGAAGCTCCAGGTCGGTCTGAAAAACTGCTTGTCATCTGCAGTTCTCCAGCATTCAGTATACCTTCCCTGTTTCCTAAGGGAAGGCATGTCTTGAGAGGCCTCTTCATGCCTAAAGCTGAGTCTCTTGCAGTAATAACTTGACATCTGGTAAGCCAACTCCTCCTCTGAGCAGGAGGTTGGACTAAATGACCTCCTAAGATCCTGGAGTGCTCTGTGATTTTGTAGAGTTCCTCTTAAGAAGTTGACTCAGCCTTTTGGAAACATATAAGGAGCATTCTAATTCTGGTGCACGATTGAAGGGCGAAGGTGTCAAACCTGTAACATAGGTGGCTTGTTTGAAGGTGACCTGCATTTAAAATCCCTTTTGATTCTTTTATTTTGAATATCAAACAGATAATGTTGTTAATATCATTGCAGACTTTTCAAGGTAACTTCTATTTTTATATTTAACATGGTAGAATCATTACGGTTGGAAAAGACCTCCAAGATAATCTGGTCCAACCATCACCCTACTACTACTGTCACCCACTAAACTATGTCCCTAAGCACCATCATATTGCTACATCTAGAATCACTTTAGAAGTAGATCTAGGATTAATTCTTGACTGGTTCTATTGAGCACCATCAGTCCTGCTGTCTTGTAGATATCTTTTTAGTCTTGCCTGAGATTACTTCAGCTTCTAGTAAGGTTTACTATGAAATTCTCTCAGTCCAAAGACAAGTGATTTTGCATGCTCTTTTTTTTGTGGGGGTCTCTGCCCAATAGGAATTTGAAAGTACTGAGCTGATCCAGTGCCCAAAGCCTCATGCCTACTAAAGCAGAAACCAGCCTGGAGACAGAGGGGCAGCTGTTTTCAGTCTGCCAGGCGGGATACGCATCAATGGTAACATGCTGTCCTTCAACCAAAGAAGGGCTTCTCTGGCATAGTACAGGACAACACATGCAAAGATCTAAGTGTGGAATAGGACATGGTAAGAAGTGATTGTTAGGCTCGTTTAATGGCAAAGGATGACTCAAGTCATGGGAAATACCTTTCTGCAGCGTGATGATTTGTTGCCTCTCTGTGACTAGGCTAGTGCAGCTTCAGTGAGGAATTGCTCCACAGTTGCCTAAGGCTTGCCATGGTTGTTGGATGACAGATGTCGTAGGGTTGGTGAAACCTTTTGAAGGAAAGTTTGCTGTGCCTTAAGAAATTGAGATTCTACTTTGTTCTTTTACTCGGCTGTCCTGCAAATCTAATTAGCTTCTCCAACCCCTTCCAGAAGTGGTTGGTGTAGAAGAGTTCATGAAGTTGTACCATCTACTCTTCATGTTACAGCAACTTGAGTTACAGCAAAGCTTTCTTCTCTAAAAGCTCTAACTATAACAATGGAGCTTTGTTTGCTTGGCCCTTACAAGAATTTTCTTCTTGCTATTAGGCACCACACAGTGGTGCAGGGAATTAGGTCATTTCCTTCCCTCCTCCTCTTCCTGCAGATTACTCGATTAACATTTCTATTGTATACTCTAATTAGCATGTTCTTGGCTTCAGGCTGCTTTCCCCCCATAATCTCCTTAAAACACTGTAGTATGACTTTATTAACTGTATAACATGGGAACTCCTTGCACAGAGATTACACGCGATGTAACACAATGAAAGATTAATGGGGCTGGCAAGTCGGTAATCTGCCATCCTTTCTTCTCCCCAGTGCACCCTGGGCTAGACCTCTGGGAACCCCGTAATAGAATCAGCACTTTCTGATGCAGGAGATTTGCCTTTTCCTGGGTATCATTGGCTTTGATCAGGGTTCTGCCACTGACCTGGTGGGAAATGGATTTAAGGTAGTGAATAGTGCATGTTTGGCATTCATTACTGAGTGTATTTCCCCTTGGGACTGTTACAGATCCTGTTCTTCTAAGGTTCTGCTATTCATGTTCTTTAGTCTCTTCCACCACACCCTATGTGCAGTGATTTTGAACACTTACCCTGTGTTTGGGTTGTTATTCCACTCCCTGCCTGTTTCATTAAATAAAATTATCAACAGGCACGTGTTTAAAATGTTTCTTGAAGCTTAACTTTAGTATACTGATCAGGGGAACTCTAGGATGAGGAATTTGCCACTCGGATTTCTCAGCTGTACACACAGAAGAGGACATAACATCACCCTTTGTCCATATCCGCGAGTCTGTCTTTTTAACTGATAAAGCTAGAAATGCATTCCTCTTAAAAGCTCATTTTGAATGTCATGTGGAATCACGTAATTATATCAAACTGTACAGCATCTGCTCGTGAGTCAGATAGAAGAACATGACGATACAGCCCTTTATTTCTTTAACAGCTTCAAGGAAAGAACCTCCCCTGCAGTTAAGCATCACTTCATGAAATTAGCAGCGATATCTTGGGCTACAGACTTCATTGTTTTAGTCTAGCATGGTTGACAGCATCTCTGATCAGGGAAAAGTCAGGTAGCTTGCCTACTGAGAGCACGCTCACGGCATTTGCTTCTACTCCTTGAGGCAGACTGCCATTCCTATGTGGAGTAGAAATCATTGAACCTTCCTCTTAATAAAAGTTAAGAACAGAGCAGAACATGGCTGTGGATAAGCACAGGCAGGGAAACAGTATTTCATCTGACACAGCCACTTTGTATGCTAGGTCCAAAGTAAATCCATGCTTTAAGATGGGGGCATGGTTAGCTATTGAAAGGGCATTACACAGTATATTTGTCTGCTAGCAGAAGACTGGCCTCCAGAGTACTGCGGGTTGCTGTTATGGGAATAGATGGGATATAGGGGTGTGGATTGTTTCCCGTGGGAAGCCGGGTTGGACAAGTAGAAGGTACATCCAAGCAGCTGCTCATTCTGCAGCTTCTTATGTGACTGCAGAATACAGGAGTCCACAGGTTTATTAACCTGGGTTCTAAACATTGGCAGCTGTACAATGAAGAAATAAAATAAAGCTCTTAGAATAATAAACTCTTAGAAGCCAATTAATCTAAATTCACTTTTTAGACTGAACACTTTTTAAAGTTGAGCGTTACAACCGCTGTGAGAAAAACATAGCGGCCTCAAAGTGTCAATGCCAGTGTCACTTAGCACTGTGCCAGTTTGGGGCCCTCCTCTGTGGACACAGGAATGAGACTTGATGATCTTTGTGGGTCCCGTCCATCTCGAGGTATGCACTGATACAGAGCACCTTTTGTACTTTTATTGCTGTACCTGTATGGTAAGTGATACTAACACAGTCCTGATGCTTATTTTTTTTCCTTTTCAAGTCCTGAATAAGACAAGATTAAAACTATTAACCTTGTATAGGCCAGGGCAAAATGTAGAAGACTAGAATGTGATGGGGGAAGTGGGATTAGGCAACTCTTCCACCACAATGAAAGGTGCCATCGTGATTATCAGTGGAAAAGTGAGGCTTGTGTGACAGTAGAGTGAGGGTGTTGATTTTGACAGGGAGGAAGACCAAACTTGAATCTCAAGATGTGGCTTGATGAGCGTCTGACTTTACTGATGAGGTTTGTTCATAAAGTCCCGATCTCACTAACTTTGGTGCAGCAGGTTTACAGAATAAAACCACAAACAGATTTAAAAAATGATTTGGGTTAAAATAGTTGGGGTTTGTGTATGTTGACTTGGTATTTTTTTTTTCTAACCACCTTCTCAGCTGAGTAATCTGACAGCTGTGACAATGACCATACCGTCTCAGATCAATATTGAGTAGCATGGTGGCCAGAAGTTGAAGGCTGGAGAGGAGTGGAATGATGGAATTTGCACATCAATGCTTCTCCAAAGTGCTCCTCAGTGTTCAGTGGTTGCAGCTCAGTCAGTTCTGTGGAGCAAAGTGGTATCTGTGTGCTTAGTAAGCTATGATGGTGTGTGTGGTGTCTTTGAGCCTCTATGCAGTTTTATTATTGAGAATATCCTATGGCACGGAGTTCTGTAGTTCGGTTTTCAGGTGACAAGGTGATGTAACAGCACAGCCTGACAGTATTACTTTAGAGAAGATTAGCTGTGGAGTACAGTTTGAGGAGAGAGGAAAAAAAGGTAAGCATTAACCTCATTCTCAGCAGTGAAGCTTACTGATGTGGAGTTGCAACTTATGCTGCATTACAGCATTATGAACAAGAAGCTAGTTTGCCAGTGCTTAGCTTTGAGTGCTCCTGTGTAATCAGGAGCCTTCAGTTCTGCTGGTACAGCTCTTTGCACAGCCATGCTGCGAGCTCAGTTGGGAAACAGATCCGGCCGACAAACAACTGAGCAGGTAAAACAACTTTAAAAGCATGGACAGCTTCACTGCAAACCAGATCAAGGAAACCAAGCCATGAAGCTGTGCTTGCAAAACTGAGGTGGCAAGCAGTGCTATCTGTGGGAAAGAGCAGCAGAAATGGCAGCTCTACAGCCAAGTGCAGAATTTGGGGATGTCGGATGTCAGCCTGAACGTGCGTCACTTGAGCCAGGGTAACCATGCACAACTGCTTGGCCCATTACAATTGCAGTGTAAGACCTGATGTAAATGTTAAACTACAGCACTGTATCTTGCTTGCAGCAGACAAACATTTGCATGATCAGTTCCACGAGGCGGTAACTTGGAAGCTGTGGTAACTCGATTACCATTTTATGGCTCAGGCATTTAAACAACTGCATCAAGCCAGTGGGTTAGATTATTTCAGTCATAGTGGAATACAAAATGAGAACCTGGTCTAGCACATGCAGAGTTACCTTACTGAATGTGCGTCCTATAGAAATAAGATGCTATAGCATCTCTGGCCATGTGAGTCCAGTATCTAAAAGCAGCTCTACTCGGGTGGTGTCTGCGAGTGTGTTGTGTCCAGCTCTACAATATTGGTGAAAACGGGGCTAGCAATACCTGAAGGCTTTCTGCTGTTTTAATTCTTACTGTATTAAGAAATCACTTTTTGTGTGGGAGGTGAGGAAGGCTAGCTGGGCTAATAAGTGATGATTTAAATAAAAAGAAAAAAGGTATAGCCTGCATGGGTACAGTTATGTAAGAGGAGCTGACAAGGAAATAGCACAGTGTCTCTCTGCGAGCCTAAACCAAAGAACTGCCGGGGATCTGGGCTGCAGGATAGCTTTCAACACACCCTCTACTTCCTTTTTTCCTTTTTGGGGCCAGAGATTGATGAATTTATGGTACGGCAAGCAGGATGCAGGCTGTGACTTTAGCCAATGGTGTGCAGCGTGGTGGTGTTTACCTAGCTTACGTAAGGCAGAGCCAGCCCCCGGTTCGTCAGAACGCGTTCCCCGCTGCTTAAGTAAAAGCACACGGCAGAGGCACTCAGTCTGGCAGTTGCTGGGATTTAAAGGAGGTGGTGGATTTCGTGTCTCTTAAACAAGACTGAAGGCTTTTTCTTCTCTACAGTGTAGAAATACTGAGAGAACAGAAAGATACCGGTAAGTGCTCTGCATGCCATCGGTTTTACGTCCTAATGTTGCACTGTTTCAGTCTTTATAAAAGCTTCCTCAGTCACATTTATTTTTTAGTAAGAAGTTGGAAGTTCAGTGATATGGCTGAAGGGAAATCTGAGAACAGGCAGCATGTTTGCAGCCTGCTTTCCCACCTCAAATAAGAAGAGACATGTAAAGTGCACAATATACTAAATGCATCGTGTTCACAAGAAGTCAGTCGCTTCTCATTTTTAGTGTGCAGCCTTGAAACTGTCAGCGTTATCTAATAAATCATACCAAGGGGAATTTCTCACAGAGCTGTTAAATATTACTGTCGTCTAAACCAAAATCAGTTTAAATGTAATTATAACTCGTATTTGTGCAAGATGATATAATATGCTGTGTGAAAAAGCTTGAGCGTAATGCAAACATCTGTTCAGTTGATACTTTGGTACATAAACTGCCTCGTCAGGAAGTCAGAAGCTCAGAAAACAAAACGGTAATGTTCAGGTCTGCAGAACAAGAAGTCATTGTGGTTTTTTGCAAGTACAGGGTTCTCAGCTCTGTATTCTACTTCAGGTGCATCATACAGTAGATTTCCCTGTGCTCGGTAAGCAAAGCATAAAAAGCTCCATCTATTTGTGTAATGGCCTTTTTAAAAATAAAATGCCTGTATTTTGGTGTATACTCCCCATCTGTGTATGGAAGTTGTGATACTCTCACTGAATTGCAATGAGCGTTGGGATTGCTTATTTTTGAGGCAATACCATGTAATTTGTCTGAAGGCAGTAAGAGTATAATTGTAAAGGATCCTGACTGCAGAGTTCTCTGTCAGAAAATTAGACCTTCCTTTTGGCACTTTGTACCACCGTTGTACAAGTTTGTTTTCCTGATTCTGCTTTCACAAGGCACTCCATAAAGATATAAAAAGGTAGTGCCATGTTTAATGAACAGATAATGTTGTGTTATCAGCATGCCTGTTATACTTTTTTATGGCTTCATAATTACAGCTTGTATAAATAATCTTTAGTTGAAAATTTGAGTATGAAATGAAAGCTCTTAAATAGTTTGTAGTAACAGTCTCAGTGCAAATATAACCAAAACCTGACATATAATGTTGCAAATTAATCTTTGTAAGGAGCTTGTTTGAATTACTTCCACTGGCCTCATAGTTTAGCTAATTCAGCAAATGCAAACTGTAGTGATTTGCTCTAGTGCTTCAGTGGTGTTTTTTTGTTGTTTTTTTTTTTTAGTAAAGTTTAAAAGCAACCAGTAAGCTTTACCTTGTATGAGGTTGTACGTTTTGTCACTGATATATCTGAAAGCTGACTTGGTGGGCATGGGTGGGAAGTGTGCGTGGAAATGTGGCAGTTTAACCGGTGAAGAACTTTTTTCTCAGCTAATTAAGGTTATGGATAATATTGCAGTGACAGCTTTAAAATAGCCACCCTGTGCTAAAAGACAAATGTTTTCGGCTTCCCACACACAGTCTGAATTACATCATTTATAATCTGTAGGAGGATATCGTGGTTTCCTCAGGGGAGGATCAGCTGTTACCTTTCGTAACTGAAAATGTTGGATTTTTTTTTTAAAGAGAATATTTTCAGAATTGATTTTTGTCAATCTGCTAGGGTGGATCATTAGCTGTTACGTAACTCTTTCAGTTTTAATATGCCTGGCCCCGCTCTGATCCCATCAATGGCAATTCAGAATAACAAGTGAAGGCAGCAGAAGTCTGATTGGAATCAGGCCCTGTGCGTAGAAGGATTTTCCATCTTCTGAAAAGGAATGCTATTTTTGAGTACTGCCATGAAGTACAAGTTTTCATGTAGGCACTTCTATTCTAAGTCTTCCTCTGAAATGTTTTCCTGAACAAAGATGCTTGTCCTCGTGGCATTGTTCCCAAGCTTCATAAAATTGCTAAGAGCTGCTCAGATTTGCCTCTGTGACTGAAACCGGACTTGAAGCAGCATACTGGATCCCAACCCAACTAAAACTGCTGTTTCTTACACTGGAAAAGGTTAGCTGTAGTCTCGGTGCAAAGCAGTAGACTTGCTCTTGCGTATCACGTTAACGCCCCTTTGAAAGTGTTTACAGGCAACATGCTTTTTTTTTTTTTTTTTGTGCTAAGATTCTTGCATGATATGTTTCCAGGATTACCAGCCTACCAATGGCAGATGTCCCCGATAAAAAGATGCGTTCATTCTGTTTGAGAATGAAAAACTCCTCTATTGGGATCTTACATATGTTCTCAAGGCACAGCAGCAGATAGTTGTCTGCATTGTTTTGTGCTTGGTATCCTGTGAGGGAGAGGCTGCTCATTTCAGAGTTTGGCCTTGTCTTATTTTCAGTACTTTCATATGACACTCTTGTGTATATAGCAGATGACTAAGCTTATTCAGAGGTTATAAAATAAAAGGCAAACAGTATAGACTAAGGAAAGAATAAGCCATTCAAAACCTAAAGGCTGAGCTCAATTTCCACATTCCCAAGGCTAATTCTGTACTTTTTTAGATGCTGAAATACTCCCTTTTTTCTAGAAAGGAGGGGAAAATGAATTATCCTCCTGTAGAGGAGGAAAAGTAGCACTACTGATCTGAAGTGACCGCACGACTTGAATACTTAACAGCTGTTTTGCTATACCTTTCCCATGCATCTGTGGTGAAGGATGCAAGCTGTAGACAGAATCTGACTAATCTCGAAAGTGGAAGATAAAAACGTGCTGAACCTAAAGTTCCAGGTATGTGTGTGAAGGAAACATGAGCTTATTTTTAACTAGAAACTGGGTGAAGGATGAAAACACGCAACACTCTTTTGTGACTTGCATGCTCTCCTATGCAATCGCTCCAGTAAATCCATTTTAACAGAAGAAGCTTTCAGAAAGAAGACAGTTAAAGGAGAATAACTTTCCAGTGCTGGTTTAACCATCAAGTAGAAGAAAGTGATTTCCCAATCTCTGTCTCTGCCTTCAAAACGGTGGTGATGCAAGGAGCTGATTCCTTGTTGCTTACACCCGTGTGGATCAGCAGTAACATTACCAGTATCAACTGAGTGACACTAATGCGAACGACAAGTACATCTCTGCAGAAAACAGGCACTTCAAAACATGACAACCTGTGAAGGTACCAATGATGGAGAAAGAATACCTTTAAGTGATTCTTACATGATCGTCCACCTTCCAAAATGTGCTGCCACTCCAGTTACTTCATATGTGTGCAGTGCTTTAAACTACTTGTGCTCGTGTTTACCAATTGTGTTCCCAAATCCAGCAACTTGGGCATGATCAGGACTTCTAATCAAGCAGGAGGTGGTCTGCTGAGAATTGCATATATTTTTAAATTCTCTCTGCTTGTTTATTGCTTCTCCACTCTTCTACACTTGCAAATACCTTCATCTTGAGGGACACAGATTTTTGTCTTGGGGTTACCTTAACTTTGATATTCTAGTCCTTTAAATCTGAAAGTGAAGATTTCATCTCTGAAGGGTAAGATGTAACCATAGGAGAGAATATGCAGTACTGAAATACTGTGTATGTGCTCAGAAGGGTTTGGTTTCCAATCTTGCAGTCACAAGATTGCCTAGTGAAAATTGGTACGAATGCTAAAGAGCTTAAATGTGTAAAAGGATGCTGGTGAACTTGGGTTGTAACGGTGTTTAGTCAGGTAGTGGCACTATGCAATGTGAAATCTTCTTTTGAAGAACAATATGGTGCTTTATATCTAGGTAAAGCTCTGTATTACAGTAACATGTCTGGGGGGAGTCAGAATAAGTTTTCTTTTGGAGTTGCTCATGATACACATCTAACTGATCAAAAGTGCACCTCAGGTATGTATTTCAGTTTATTCTTAAAATGGTGTTAGGCTTCCTGAAAATGGATTTTAGTCCTAGAATAGCTTAGGTTGGGAAGCTGTCTGATCCAGTCCCTCTGCTCACTGGGACAGGCTTAGATCAGGTTGTTTAGGGCTACGTGCAGCTGAAGTCTGAACATCTCCAGGAATGGAGATCCCGCAGCTGCTCTGAATTTTTTCCCGTAAGAGCTAATCAGGATTTTCTGTGTTGCAGCTTGTTTGTTGCCACTTACTCTGTTCCTGCATACCTGTGAGAAGAGCTGGGTTCTATTTTGTCCATATCCTCCCTGACTTAAAGCAGAATTGCTGAGTGAAGAGACGAGATGTTGCAAGGGTTGTAAATGGAGAACTGCAAATAGCAAATTGTATAAAAACGTCAGTAGGCAAGCTATTTTGAGCTTTATTTCTATAAGCAAAAAATAAATAAAAATCCAAACCCTAGAATATGGAGATAGAGGACATAAAGTAATATTACAAAAATGGAAAAATATCCTTTTTCTGCATCTGAATCAGCATATTTTTATTTTAATTTACTCATTGACAGAGGACTTCTTTTTATACAGTGAAAGTGTTTTTTTAATGCAGTATTTTAGAAAAGGGCTAGTCTGGCACTAGCTACAGTTGCTAACAGCCTATAATGCTGGCTCTGTGTTTAGAAAATGATGGTAATTTATTACAAAGAGACTTTTATTCTAGTATTTTTAGCTCACAGCAGAGTGTTTAATGAATCTCTGCTTGGGCTCATTGAATTTATGTTCTCCCCTCCCCCTGCCCCATTTTAACCATTAAGATACTGCTATTCTTGCTTCAATTCTGAAAGCTGTACTTAGTCTTCTAAATAGCAAGCTTATTCACTAGGTGCTGTGCCCCAGTGCAAACAAGACCTGAAGACTTTCCGTAGGAGCCAGTAAAGGCTTGTCGTGAATGCAGTCTCATCAGAAAAGACAGTGGAACAATTGAGGATGGCTGGTAAACTAAAGCAGATAATTCAACCAAAATTCATTGTATCTCTGGGTCCCCCACTGGAAATGGCATGTTAAGTGAAAGCAGACAGCCTCTTAAACTTACATCTGCCCTGAAGCATGGAAACACTGTTTTCATGTGCCCAAAGACTTAAACCTTGGGGGATAGCAAGTGAAGGAAGACAAATAGGTCAGGTCCTGCTGTTCAGTTTGACTAGAGCTAACGTGTGTCACAAAGCAACTGAAAGCATGTCAGATTTGCAGTGCTCCGTGAGTGAGTCCATTCATTATTACATGCTGCAGCAACACATGGCTTGCTAGGTCTTCCCAGAGAATCATCTGCCTCCGGATTCTGACTAGCATTCGAATGTGACAGGAGAGGGGGCAATCCTACACGGATGTACTCAGAAATCTGCAGCTTTCTTTCTGCCATCACAGTCTTTGCCTTCCGTGACTCAACTGAGTATTTAAGAACAAGAAGGCTTGTAGGAAACAGGGTTTTCACTCCTAAATAGAATTTAAAATAGTTCTTCAGTTTAAATGTCATCTCTTTCCGCTCCCTCAAAACAGTTACACATGAGGGTATTGTGCAAGTTACCTTCCATGATCTTTCTTCTGGCTTCAGAGGAACCAGTTGTAAGAACAAAACGGTATTGTTCATGATTTCTTCCTTTTCCAGTTTTCTGTTTTGAGACTGCAAGATGCTAACTGGTAGCAGTCGTGGTTTTGTGCTAACAGCGAAGTTGTGCTCAGTGAGCAGCACCTCTCACCAGCTCAAGTAATGCCTTTCTGAAATGCTTTTTTTCTGTGTACCAGTTGCTTTACTCACAAGATCTGCTCGGTTATATAATACGGGACTCTTCACAGAGAAGGGTTTTTGGGCTTTAGTCTCTGCTCTGTAGCAGAAGCAGAGATCTTGAGGTGAAATTTTTTTGCTACCAGTTATGTGATTTTGAAAGAATATAGGTGGGATCTTGTAGTTGACGCCTTATTCCTCATCAGTGTTTAAGGGTATGGAAGGACTTTCGGAATACTTTCAGAATAGTCTGTTGTTCTGAGACTGCATCAATGAAGCCCAAACCACTGATGGCCAGAGATACTGCTGCAAAAGTAATGGTCATGGCAAAAAGCTGACTTAGGAGCATTCAGTTCAAGTACGCTGTTGCTCAGTTGTATACTGGCTCTACAGCACCTAGTTGACTTTTAAATGTTTTTAATCAGCCTTTCCTAACACTTGAAAGAATTCTACTGCAGTAATCCGGAAATAAAAATCAGGCAGGTCATTCTGTAACAAGAAAAGGCCCATTCTATTACTTAGTGGTTCTTCCCTATGAACTGAAGAGCATGTCCTTCCATAAGTTCTTAAATACTATATCCAGCTTTAAAAGATCTGCTTGCCCTCTTTGTTTCAGCAGTGGGGCTGTTACCCGTGGCCTAGCGGACTCCTCTCCAGTAAGTTTTATTTGCAGACATAAAGTTGTGCTTGGAGTAGTCTATACTTCTATACTCTATACTTCTACATCTTGAACCGTCATTAAGTCAAATAAGAAGTGGGTTTGCATCCTATGTGCTGCTCCCAAAATAAACTTGTCTGGATTTATTTAACAACAGCAATAAAAGTATTACAGAGGAACTGAGCATTAGGTGCTGGACACTTTTTCTTGTATTAAGACTTTCTAGTTAATGTGTCCTGCTGAAGTCTTTCACGTGAAACTGTTGGCTTCTCTTTTGGTTTCAGCTCAGTCATCTCTTAAGAGGTCTCTGGCCACCTGTTCAGGTGATCTTTAGAGTCTCCCTTAATTGTTCATGTGTAATTAGTTTTGAAGAGGATCAGAAGCTGACTAGGAGATGTATTTTTCTGTCCTATTTTTTTTTTTAGCTTTCCGTGACAACGTTCACTTGGATAATGAGAGAGGAAGTTATGCCAAGCCTTTTTTGTACTAATGGCAAAGCTTAGTTATTTTTGATGCCTGCCTTCCCCCCTTCTCTGGGTGAATTGATTAGCTCTTTTTTCAAACGTCATAGTGTAGGGTGGGTGTTACTCAAATCTTTTTTCTTTTACAATGTCATGGTATTTACTACTCCCATGTGATTTCCTCATAGGTGGTGTTACAGGTTTTATAGCAGTTTTTATCATTTTTAAATGCCAATTCAAAGGACAACCTTCATGTACCTTAGCAAAGAAAAGTGAAGCACTGCATATGAAATGCAATGGCCAAGGTGAAGTTACTTGTATGTGGAGAAGACTGAAGTGTAGGGGAGAGACTGCTAAGAAGATCAACCATTCATATAGAAATGGGTTAATCATTTGGGGAAGAGATTAAAACATTAGGATCTGGTTTTAGGGGATAACATATAAGCAACTATAATGCAAGAAGATCTTAGAGCAAGATAGAGGCCTCTGGATCATTGTAAGGCACTTTCTGCACCAGCTAAATTATGAATACCCTAAGGCTTGAATTGAAGCAAGATACCTGTCCAGAGAAAAAGCATGCTGCTTCCTACATGGCAAAAACATAGTGCAGGCAGGACACGGACACTGCCACGGTACTGTTGTGCAGATCAAGTTTATTACAATGCACAGCAGTGGATCAGGACATGCTTGTGATAACGTTACACACTAAACAGAAGGACAGCCTTTGCTTACTTTCTTATTTCAGGCAACGTTAAAATCCATACTATTCAGACTTGAAAGCAAAGGAGAAAAAAGAATGGAGGGTGAAAAGAAAGGTTTCAGTTCAGTCCCCTGGCTGTGTTGTGTGGTCGTCACAGCAAAAGTCTGAAGGAAGGTTAACGTGTCCTCAAGTGTATTTGTGTGAAGCTCTCCGAAATACATGGGGCAGCATGCAAGAAGGCATGAGGAAACATACTGAATTTTAAGATAACATTGCAGGCTGACTGCAGGTGTGGATCAACATATCCATGCTGAATAAGAATTTGATGGATTGAGAAGGGTTGTTGAGGGCCAAGCTTCTCTGTGGTGAAACAAAGAGAACCGAGAGGGTAGAGATCAGGTCATTGAAAGTATCTTTGTACCAGCTTCTGAGCAAATGTGAGCAGGATGTCAGACTGCTGCATCCTTTTCTCTGTTAGGGTACATAGGAGGGGTAGATAAAATCTGCACAGTGATGTCTTTTCTGCTTAATATGTGCTTCTAGGTGGAAGAAAATAGAGACACAACATTGTATTTGTGATCAAAGTTGATGATGGGTTACAAGAAATGTTATGTGGGCCAAAAACGTTTATTTGAACAGAAGGCAGAATATTAATCAGTACTGAAAGTACAGAACTAAAAAGCTTAACAGTTTTCTGAGTCAGTATGAAAACTTTTCTGGAAGAACTGAGGGAACAGTCTTGTTTCTGTTAAAGGCAAGCTCAAACAGGCTAGCATCAGCTTTGTTCTTTATGAAGCACGTGCTGTGTTGGGTAGGCTCTGCAGGAAGGTCAGAGATGGGTTGGGTGGGTCAGAATCTGGAAGTGTTACTAATGAGAAGCTATACAGAATACTAGTGGGAACTGCTCCTCGGAGCGAAAGGAGGACCAAAAGTTGCATTCTGAAAGACCATTCTCAGTAAGGATTACTGGCAATTCCTACAGAACATCTGGTTCAAATAGCTGTTTGTATCACTTCTGTCTCTGGTTAAACAAAGAGATCACATGGCATGCCCCAAACTCGTACGGTGGGCTCGATATCCAGTTGTCATACAAATTCCTCCAGTCTGCAGATCCAGAACATTTTTGGAAAGCTCTGAAACACATACTTTCTGTGAAAACTTCTGCCTCTTTGGTTATAATGTGCTGGTCTTGTTTTTTTCTTTAAATTTAATACCTGTCAGGCTGTATTTCTTGATAGATGAACCAAAGATGATAAGAGAAGCTATATACCATTTATAGTAAAAACTAGCATGAAGGAAAACTAGATGTTTTCTCAAGGCCTTATGGGAATTTTCTTAGTGTACTTGTATTTTTTTTTTTTTTTTTTGGTGCTCTTGTAGTTGTTGCAAGCAATTCAGCCAGAACTGATGTGTCTTTGTGTGTGTGATCTGTTGAAAATTATTTCAGGGAAAACCAACATTTGGAAAAGCACCAGATAGAAAGTGTTGTATTTACTCTGTCAGGTCAGGAAGAACAAAAGATAAGTGTGCAGGTTTGTATAACTGATGTATTTCAGTGCCTCTTACATGTCATTTTATCTTTGTTTTTACAGGAAATAATGAAAAAAGCGTGCCACAACTCTTGATCAGAGACCTGAAATTTGAGAAGAAGTCATTAGCTAAGCTCATGTTTTCTCCTGATCAAGAAAATCATCCATCAAAAGCACCAGTGAAGTATGGTGAATTGATCGTATTAGGGTAAGTGTTTGTGTGTGTGTTGGCAGTGAGAATGAAGGTAGAATTTCAGAGTGCACTTAGAGCAGTTAAACTGCAGGTTGCTGTGAGAGGTGATCACGCTGCCTCTCATTCGAACACCTTTTGCATTGTATCTAGCAAGCATACAGCTGAAAGCAAGTTGTTCAGCTTTTCTTTGGTAGCTGGTCTTATGTAAGGAAGGGGCTAGAAAGCCTGGCTGAGGGAGGAGGTAGAGGTATGGTTACCTTTTTCAGTGGCAACCAGGTGACACATGTAATGTGATATATTGGAAAATTGCACTGCTGTCTGCATACCTGTTAGTGAGCATGGAGGTAGGGCTGTAAACAGCAGAGTCAGATGTAAGTCTGTTTTCAGCTCGTGTTCATCCCAGGTAGTCGTTTCATGACAAAGGGAGCCACTTTGTGAAGGGTTTCTGAATTGATTCCAGGTGGGGCCTGGGCAGATGACTAATACAATAGTGTTCAGGAACGTGGTAGCTGACTCTAATACCAAAGTTCAAACAGAAAATACTAAGAAAGCAAATTTGCTGGCTGGTCTGTTTATGTTGACGTGTTCAAAGTGAGAGTCTGAGGGTTTTCTGATGGATTAAATTGAAGCCTCAGAGGACAGCCTATCTATTGTTTCTGGGTTTTCACTTCAACTAAAATTCTCTGAAATGGTAGTTCTCCACCGGGTTTGAGTCTTTATGGTCTTTCATTTACAGTGTGAACACCCAATTTAGAGATGAAGCTACAGATAAGCATGTAGCCTTACTTGTTTTCTTGTTTGTAGCCCAAGTCTCTTCTGCTTGTTGATAGTAGTTTTGAGATTAATCTAGATAGTATTCCTTGCTCTGCAAGCTTTGGGTGTATATGCTGTAGTTCTGTGGGCATGTTTCAATATTGTGTTTACCAATTCTTGGATTTAAATAGATGCAACTAATAGGAAGTATGTAACTTATCAAGATTGTACAAATTACAAAGGCTTTGTACTTAGAATTTTTTTTTTCTGGGGGGTGTGTACATTGTGAGAAGTGAGGTAATACAGGAAGATGGACTTTATTCTTTTTCTGTCCTTTTTGATAGGTACAATGGGTCTCTCCCAAATGGAGATAGAGGAAGAAGAAAAAGTAGGTTTGCTTTATTTAAAAGGCCCAAGGCAAATGGGGTGAAACCTAGCACTGTGCATATTGCCTGTACCCCTCAAGCAGCAAAGGTAAGCTTGATTTGTGTAGTTCAGTCTTACTTCTTTTGGTGCTGTTCAATGGTGTTTTTGGTGCAGTTCAATGAAATCAATGCTGTTATGCTGAGATAAAATGATGTAAAAGCATGAGATTCTGGCTGTGAAAAGAATGGTTCGTGTTTATCCAAGAATTTTTGGTAATGGTCAGGGTTAGCAAGAAACCATTCAGCAAAACAAAAAGCCCTTTCCATGTCCAGAAAGGAAAATGTTTGTTTTTTGAAATGTGAATGTTCAAGGGTACAGGTTAGTCATGTAAAGCACTTTTTTTTCCCTTCCAAATTTGCTACAAACATCTGTTCTAGACTTCCTGTTTTCACACTCATTCATGCTTTAGGCCTAAGCTTGCTTCACTTGAAGTTGACTTTGAAATAGTTTTATCAAAGCTGTGTGCACTTGCTACTCAGCCCAGTGGGTAGGAGTTCCCCAGAGATGAGTACAGGAGGGTTTGGCAGGGCACGTTTTGTGTGGCTGGTAATCAAATTCAGGGTTCCCAGTAAGAAGCAACAAAGGAAAGGCTTAAATCTTGAAGATGAGTTGTATTTCATGTCAAAGCTAAGGCTATTATAGGTAAGGTATTACTATGAAATACTTCTTTATTGTAGCGATTGTATGCAATAATGTTCAGTAAGAAGTGGGTCACTTCTACTAAATCAATGGAATTCAGGAATGTCTAGGCCCTTCAACAAATACAGCACTGTTAAGTGTTTGACTCTCTAAATACTTGGACAGCTACAAATATTGATTCCTAAATTCAGGAAATGGCATAAAAAAATATTTTCAAATTATACGCATTCTGTTGACTGAAGTTACTCCAGCATTATGTACTTAGCATTACACCTGTAGGACATCTGTGAAAAGAACAGTATTTTTTGTTAATTCTTTATGGTCTTCAAATAATAAGTGCTATTTAGAAGCACTTTATAAAGGGTTTTTGTTCATTTCCTAGCAGGTGGATTTAGTTTCGCATGTGAGGCATGGCATAAGTCTCTAGAATGAAAATTGAGACTAACTGAAACCTAGGTTACTTTGCTGCAACTTGTGCAACCTGTGCTCAGTTTCTCCCTATTACCCTGTTTACCAGCACTGCTTGTTACACTTTTGTCCACGTAGCTTTTAATCATGGATTTGAGTATGTACTCAGATCTTTCCTTTAGAACGAAGTCCCTAAGTTTTTGTCATCGTTTTGCTGTTGAGAAGTTCAGGCTGAGAAGGCTAGGAAGGTGTTACAATCAGCTTTAGCCTTTGCCCTGGGTTGTTTTTTTCTTTGTGTCAAGGCCAGCTGTGCTTTAAGCATGACTAATCATCTGTCTTGGCTAGTGTACTTTGTTGCAGCGTGCGGTAAAGAGACCAGTTTGGTCTGTTGCTGAATCAATCGTGCAGCTTTTTTTTAATGGTCAGGACTGGTTTTTGTGAAATTTAACTACAGGTGTGCCACTAATGAGCATCTGACTTAATGTGTTCATTGAGCAGAACAAGAGCCTGGTTATGCTGTCTGCTTTGCTGCTGTGTTCAGTAGATCTGTTGTTTGCTGGCTCAATAATTTGTGTTTTTTTCCCATAGGCAATAAGTAATAAGGACCAACACAGCATCTCTTACACTTTGTCTCGGGCCCAGACAGTAGTAGTTGAATATACCCATGACAGCAACACAGATATGTTCCAGGTATGTGAAGTAAATGACATCTGAAAGCACTCACGCTTGTGCTGGTTTCTAATGAGACATTCTCTGAACAAGCTTTTCTCAGATGCGGAAGTTCACACGTGTCACTTTCTGCACTTTTCAGAGATGTTTAATTCTGTTTGTTCCTAAGGCCATCACGTGAACAAAGCTGTATATCTGTGCATCTCTTCTTAGGCTTACTTGGTCAGGCGAAAGCTGTTTTTGTGACTAATGTACAGGATTATGGTTTTGCCTTTGACTGCAAGTCTCTGAACCTGTCTCTATTCCTTCCTTGGAAAATTAATAATAAAGTACAGAGTTCTCTGAAGCATTTGGAACTTTGCTTCCAGCGTTTATGAAGGGATTTGGGATCAGCCAGTAGGAGACTGGGTAGAAGAAATGCAATGTGAAAATACAGAAAAGCTTTTAGCACAGCTAATATGACCCCCTGACTCCTTTAAGCAAACCCAGCAATAAGTTAAAGGTGTTGGTAATACTGGGAGAGGAGGCCCAGTTCAGATGTGTTGTCAGTTCAGAAGAACGTTGCTGGAGTTCCTGTATGTAAGCAAAGGAACCACAAATGCATGTACAGCTGTGATGTTCACTCATATCTTGCACTTATTATTTCCTGTTTTTCTCAAAAGGAAGGGTTTTGTTATGGGTTTTCTTGTGTGTTTTGTTTCTTCTGATTCCTGGACTGATGCTGCATTGATTTTCATTGTACCTAATTTATGGAAAGGAATTTTGCTGTCACAGCATTTAGCTGTGACGACATGGCAGGATTTAAGGAGTTAGGAGGTGTTGGTATGTGGTGAGGAAGCTGCTGTGCAACTGCAGATATCTACAACAGAGCAAAAGAGCTGTAACAAACTAACTGCAGCGTAAGCTATTGCTTGTGTAAGTGTTCTCTCCTCAGGCAAGCTATGGCATGTATGCTGCTCTAAAATTGCCAGTGGCAATCCGTGTGTACTGATGGGTTATCCTGCCTAAGGAAGAAAAAAAAAAAAAACAAAAAACAAAAAAACACAGAAAAACATATTTTGACAAAGCAGTTTCAGTCTCATGAGAGCTCTCTAGCCTTCACCAAAAACCAACTCAGGCCCTGGTTCTTCTTCCTAGCAGTTAATCGGGTTTAATATAACCATCTGTGTTTTAAGAGCTTATTGAGAGCTCTGGAAATGAGCAAAAGGTAAAAATATACAAGTGGGCTTTAAATCTGGCTGTGAGGATGTTTGGGACAAGGATTTAACTTCTCTTTATTTTGTAAAGAGAAGGTCAAGATGACCGGCAAAGCAGTCAAATGCGTGCAACTTCATTAGAACTCGAAGAGTTCTAATGCATGGGACTGCAAAGCTCATTATCTTCCATGCATCCAGAAAAGAAGGCCTAGCTACTTTGCAGCCTGTTATTTCTACGAACATCTTAACAAGAATGCAATATCTGCTTACAACCGGATTTAGATGTGTTGTGCATATCAGTGTAACACCACCGTCACCCCTGCTGCAAGCATCTTGTACCTGGTCTGTCCTGACAGATGTGCTGTTTCTTGGTGCCCCACTGGAGCTGGAAAATCAGCTCATGTAATCTCTGGACAGTCTTTCCCTAGTCTGGTATTGCTCAGAATATTCTGGGCATGCAAAGTGACTGAATACCACTTTTTTTTTTTCCCGTCTAACTGCTGTTCCCAGCTGTTTCGGCACTGCTGCAGCCGGTCCAGCTGACCTCGTTCTAACCTTTCTGATGAGAAGACCTTCAATGGGAAATCTTCTCAAAATTGACTTAATTACATCTTTTTATTTCTCCTTCCTTTGCTTGGCTGTACTCAGCCTTCAGAATAACTTTGATCACATGGAGGTGGAATAACTCATCAATTCAGATTAGGCTTTAGAAAACTAAATTTAGATCGGTGGAGGGAAATGCTTCAGACTGGAATGTCATGATGTTTCCTTGATCATTTTTAAATGCTTTAGGCTTGAACATTGCTAGACCCAGAGGCAAACTTCTAAACACATTTTGTATCCCTTTTTGCAGATTGGTCGATCAACAGAGAGTCCTATAGACTTCGTTGTGACAGATACGGTTCCTGGAAGTCAGAGTAATTCAGATACGCAGTCTGTGCAGAGCACTATATCAAGGTTTGCCTGCAGAATCATATGTGAACGTAACCCTCCTTTTACTGCGAGAATATACGCTGCAGGATTTGACTCCTCGAAGAACATCTTCCTTGGGGTAAGGGAACTCTTTGTTCTCTCAGATCGATGCAGGCTTGTTTTAGAACTAATTTATATCTCTACTTGAGCAAAACTAAAAGTTGTCATTGTTGTTTCTCTTAGGAGAAGGCTGCGAAGTGGAAGACATCAGATGGGCAAATGGATGGACTAACCACAAATGGAGTTCTTGTTATGCATCCCCGTAATGGATTTACAGAGGACTCCAAGCCAGGGGTGTGGAGAGAGATATCTGTGTGTGGGAATGTGTTCAGCCTCCGTGAAACCAGATCGGCTCAGCAGAGGGGAAAAATGGTAAGAGTGAGGACCAATGTTTTGGGTGCCATGTTTAAAATGGCTACAGCCACAAGTGATACAGCTTGGGCATAAACAGAGGCCAGAATCTGCCTCATTCAGTGCATTTGTCACCTCTGTAATTAGCTGCACCAACTTGTGTCTGTGCTTGTACATGAAAGGATCTTGCTCAACCTGAATAACTGACAGGTTATCTCCGTAGTATTTAACTGCAGATCTAGGCTGTTCTCCTAAATTGAGTTGCCAGTCTAGTATGCTCTTCTGAGAGATGTGATAGTTATATGGATGATGTAAATAACATTTTCCTGATTCTCCCTTTTGAGTTTATGCTTTTAAAGTTTTCCCATTTTTACTTTTTAAAAGAATAACTAGTTTTTTTAACACCTGCCTGTACACCTGGATATCCATCTCTCTGTTGGTATCCTGAGTTTTCCCCTTCTTGTTTCCAAAGCACTGGTGACACTTTGAGGAGACGATTCGTTTTGGTATGACTTGGGGTCTCTTAGCAGTGGGAAACACAGCAGGAATACTTATTTACTGGTGCAGTTAGCTAGGAATGCCAGGAGCTCATTTCTCCAGAGGAGAAGAAAGCCTTGTGTAGAGGGGTGTGTGTGAATAAAATACTCTACAGTATAATGGAGGACTCAACAGGCCTTGTGCTATGCCATTCTTCCTTGAGGAATTTCAAGAAGCATGCCTAGCAGCATTATAGGGAAGGAGCTGAGAAGAGAAATGGTGGTTGGGAGCTTTTCATGGTCTTAATCTTTATGTCGGTCTCCTAAGAAGTTTTATTTAAAAGACAAAGGAGATGGCACTGGGTTCCGTGGCTGTTTTCTACAGCATATTTGGTAGTTGCTTGAAACTTTGGATCTTCCAGGCAAATTTGTATTATGAAAATGTTGTATGGTACTCTTCAGATAATGTCAGGTGGCACCTCTTTCTCTTCCTCTCTCCATCACAAGGTTGAAAACGAAACAAACCAACTCCAGGATGGCTCTCTAATCGACCTGTGTGGAGCAACATTGCTGTGGCGCACGGCGGAGGGGCTTTCACGCACTCCCACTGTCAAGCACCTGGAGGCGCTGAGACAGGAAATAAACGCGGCGAGGCCCCAGTGTCCCGTGGGCTTTAACACCTTGGCATTTCCCAGCATGAAGAGAAAAGATGTCGTAGACGAAAAGCAGCCGTGGGTGTACCTGAACTGTGGCCACGTCCACGGCTATCACAACTGGGGAAACAAAGAGGAAAGAGACGGCAAGGATCGAGAGTGTCCCATGTGCCGCTCTGTCGGCCCCTATGTGCCTCTGTGGCTTGGATGTGAAGCTGGATTTTATGTGGATGCAGGACCTCCAACTCACGCCTTCAGCCCATGTGGACACGTGTGCTCAGAAAAGACAACTGCTTATTGGTCCCAAAT
Source organism: Nettapus auritus (assembly GCA_011076525.1). Taxonomy (NCBI): domain Eukaryota; kingdom Metazoa; phylum Chordata; class Aves; order Anseriformes; family Anatidae; genus Nettapus; species Nettapus auritus. The sequence continues at coordinate 5,625,105 of CM021767.1, forward strand.
TCCTCTTCCTCATGGTACTCACACTTTTCATGCAGCCTGTCCATTCTGTGCGCATCAGCTGGCTGGTGAGCAAGGTTACATCAGACTCATTTTCCAAGGACCTCTTGACTAACACACGTGTAACCAAGGACTGCAGTAATCTAATAAGCTAAGCGATTCTGATTTTTAAACCAACTGTTTTTCGTATTCTCTGGGCTTTGCTGGTTTGCATTACGATGAAGAATTTTTTGTTTTTTTTTTCTTATGACAGCTAAATCCCTCTCTATTGAGAAAAGTCTGGAAATGGAAGAAACAGGGGTAGGAGGGGAGAAGTCCTGCTTCTTTAGTTAATAACTGCTTCTGAAGAGCTGAAAGTGTTCCAGAGTGAATTTAAATGCCTTCCGTTTAATGGTTTTGAATCACATGCCCACAGTGTTTGAAAGTTGTTTCTTTCTTTTTGTATATGGAGGGTAAATAGTTCAAAAAACATTAGTTTACAGCTTGATGCAAACATTGTAAAATATAATGTGTATATTAACTCTTTTCTATTTATCTTTATTATTGAAAATATGTAGGATGTGTAGAGTAGCATGGTCATAGTGTGTTACATCCAGCAATTGGATGTGTAGAGTAGCTCTGGAAGGAGAAGGATGTGAGATGGAAATGGTAGAAAAATCTTTTTTAATCTACAGTACTGAGTTCTTAGAATAGTTAAAATGCTTTTTAAACAAAGCTAATGCAAATTATGATGGCATAAAGGTGTGCTTTAACCATGTGAAAGGTAGCTAAGAAGGACTTCTTAAAATGTCTTTTTGGTAGGACTGTACTTACGATCTGGTTATGAAGAAAATATTTACCAGACTCTTTGAATATGCAACTTAGTCTAGATTAAGGGTTTTTTCTTCCCTTCATGCTAACACATCTTTATTTAGCATTAGTGACATTTGTGAGGGTTTTCCAATGTTTAACCATTAACAAACCTGAAAGATGAGGCTCGCTTTGTTCCTTGCTGGTTGGGGAGGCGGGGAGAGATGGATGTGCCCACGCCACGTGTGTGAGGAGCAGTTTGTGGATCGGCCACGGTGATATTACAGCTGGTGAAAGGCTTGTCAGTCGCACCTCCTGCCTTCATCTGGCCTGCTGCAAACTGGCATGTTCGGGCACAAGGGAGCCAGAGGCTTCACGTGCTTGCCTTTACGCTGCTCCGAGGAAGGAGCTGGGTGCAGACGCTCACCTCAGCTTCCTCTGGAACAAAGTAGAAGCCCGATACCTCCTGGATGCACCCCTGCATCCCAGCATCTTCGTGCACTTGACACAATTGGCAATCTGTTAGGGAAGAGCTTGAGCTGGGCCTGGGCTGGACTTGCTGACCGCAGTGTGGGAAGCTCGTGCACGGTCTGCTCTTGGGGTGGCAGGCTCTGGCTGGTGGTCTCTGCGCTCTCCTTTCCCTGCCCTTCCTTTCCCTTCTGTATCCACCAGAAAAGGCCAGTGCACTACATCCAGCTTTGCTGCTAACCCACCGTGCTTCATGGCAAATACACAATCTGACTCTTTTTTTAGGATTGAGTTGAGCTTTTTTGGGCCAGCTTCATACTTTTATTTAATATGTACTGTATAATTGACAGTAGCAAATTTCTGTACTTTATAGCGTAGCTTTAATTTTCCTTTTCAAAGCTGTTCTAAACTTCTTGGTTTAAAGAGAGACCTATGTTGCTTAGATGTCATGAATTATTTGCTTTGACTGTCAATTGTTTCTCCATTTTTAAAAAGAAATTATATATATTGTTTGGTTCACTCAGGAAATGCATGTGTCAGGAAATCTGTATTATAATTTCAGTTAGCTGTCATGTACAAGTAACTGCTGTTACTCCCTTTTCATAGAAATATGACTGATTTTGACATTTTCCAGATTATATGCATTAAGTAATGAAACTTATGCAGCAAGAAACCCCTGTATTGTAGTTGTTCTAATCATTTTATTCAAACTATATTATACTGTAGTTTAATTTTTATTTGCAAATTAATTTATTCAAACTATGTGAGTAAACACTTTTCAAAAATAGAGATTCTGGGATTGTCTGTTGCTTTGTTCCCAAGAGATGGGAGAGGTGGCTGGAGATGACTCTTCCTTCACTTGAGGTGTGTGTTCACAGGTGGGTTAAGTTCACAAAAAATAACTGAAGAGTTTTTATGTTACCTGGTCATTGGATGTGAGCTTTCACTGTGTTTTCTGTTTAACTCTACACTAGCAAAAAGGCAAGGTGGTTGCTCAAATGGATGTCATTAAATGATCTTTTCCCTGGGTACGTTACAATTAGTGAAATGTAAGCAAAAACTTCAGCCAGATGGCTGGACTCTTACAAAACTTCAGGAGCTCTTGATTTCATCGTCCACACAATCAGATTGACACATCTTCTCTGTTTGTGATCTTGCTGAACACAGGGATGTGAAAAGCCAGAAAAGGAAATGATGAAAGCTACAAAGCAGGATGAGTAATGTAGAGATGAACTGTGAAAACAAATTGAGATTGGACTGTAGTAAGCACCAAAAGCAGCGTACGCGCCCTGTGATGGAGGCACAGCGTGGAGCCAGCAGTGCTGTTGCCACTGGGTACACAAACCTTCCGCTGGGGAGGGAAAGAAGAGCGGTTCGTGCCCAACACACAGCCATCACTAAGCCTGCACCCTGTTAAGGTGGTTTTTTATGCTTCCATTATTCTTCATCCCTTCCCTAAAAAGGAGCGCTACAGAAGAACGTGTGGTCTCAGCAGAACCAGCTGTTTCTCTGGGTAGCATTATGCTAAGGTAACACTACCCAGAGCCCTGTGCTCTGCCACGCACTGCCTGTTGTGTTTTCCTTGACCCAAGGTGGGCTTGTTAATCCTGTCTTTAAATGTGCAGAACACGGGCATTCAGAAGCCTGAGACACGGAAACCCCACTGTCGAAAGCAGGACAGCAGTGGTTGAGTAGGCTGAGGAACCATTTCCATAAAACATGCAAGCTAACTAAAAGCAGGAGCTTTGACTGTGGTTCCCTATTTGAGCTCCCCTCTGGGCTTCTGTTCTTTAATAAACAATTTAAACAGAAGGTCTCATGCTCTATAAACTCTAAAATGAATGCCAGATTAAAGGTAAAATCATCCCTTTAACACAAACAACTGACTAAATCACCTTGAACTTTAAGGCCTTTTGTTCTGGACAGATGTGGAGCTGAGAGAAGTGCGAGGGGATGAGCCACTGCTGGCTGTGAGATGATTACAGCTCTGCTTGCTTAGCAAAAATCAGGCCCTTGTACTCAATAACCGGCCCCAAATGAAATCTGTGGCCTTAACCCGCTTTCAAAGACGTGCTCAAATGGGAAGAGGCGTTGATGATGCAACTGGCAAACAGGACACGACTGTTCCCTGGGCGATCACTGCAGCTACGTGGAGCTGGTGGAGGAATGCACGTGGAAAGGAGGTGAATGCAGGCCTTTCTCTGGCCTTGGAGTTTTGTGGAACTCTGCAGAAGTGCAACTGGAAATGGGCAAGTAGCTTTCTGCAGTTGGTTTGTGCAGCAGTGCCGTGCTCTGCACAGTTCTTTGTGTAACACGGCTTACTTAATGAGCTGCCTCGCTCTCAGCTGTAGGAAGTTGCACGGATTTAATATGGTAAAAGGCGGCAGCTTGGTACAGCAGCTGGCCACTGAAGGCCTTTTGTTTCCAAAGCAGAAGCGGGGCAGCCCTCGGTGCGTTGACTCAGGGCAGGCAGAAGCACGGTGACTGGGAGGTGGTCGGGGGCTTTCCCTGGGAAGGCTGGGGGTAGTCAGGCACCTACGGAGCGCTGTTCCCTCGGCTGACTCAGCCATCAGTTTCAAGCAGCACAACGGGTGCGTGGTGTGGCCGAGACACGTGGTGCGGGCTGAGGATGAGGTTTTCTAATCCCGTCTGTGCCAGGCTTGTTATACCTGCAGGAATGAGGCCTGCCTCCTGACTGGTTTCGTGATGTGATCCCTGTGAAGTCACCCTGGCAGTCCTGCTGCTGCACTTGGAGGTGCTCTGCAAATCTCGTAATGATCATCCTGTGGCATGCTTTATCTGAACAGAGACCATTTCCAGGTCTGATTCTAGCCAACAGTTTTTGCAATATAAAGCTATTGGGATGCCTGCATTTATCTGCCTGCACTCCATCTTTCAAAATGGATTAAGCGTGGCTGCTGTTGAATTTCCTGGCAGATTTCCTGGCCATAGTCTTAGCTTGTGCAATCCCTGCTTCATTTTCTTTAAAAACAAAACAAAAAAAACATGGTAAGGGTTCTCTACTTTTAATTGTAGCACTTGGCATTAACATAAGGGCCGTGATCACCCTGGAAATGCAGATTCGAAGGCTCTTTCATGGCTGGAGGAGATCGCTTAGACACAGTCACGCATCCTGTGAAAGATCTGTGGAAGCAGCGAGTGTGCCGGGGGCTCTTTGGGAGATGCATCTGCTGGAGCCAGCAGCGAGCCTGCCCCCTTCTGCTGCTCCTTTCCAGGTGGCAGCAAGAGCTCGGGCCCCGTTTCCTTGCCCTTGCCGTGAACAGCAGCGTGTGGAACTGGCTTCTGAAGTGGTATCCCATGGAAACAGACCCAGTGACTCGAGCTGAGCCAGGAAACACTGCCTGTGCTTTTGCACGAGAAGCAATCCAGTGCTCCAGACAAGCTGGATAGCAGCAAAGCTCTCGGAGGTGGCTGGGGCTGTGCATTTGTACCCTAAGTCCCGTGCCTGAATGTTCACGTTCTTGCCTTGGTCCCCGTGGGAGCTGCTGCCTGTTCTCCCTGCGGCGCTGTGCTACGGTCCTTTAGGGCTGCAGCGAGCGGGTGACTTCGCAGTAAAAGCCTGCTCGGCTTTCTGGGCGCTAGCTTGTGTGGGATCAGCTTCGGCACCAGCTCAGGCTGCATCACCTGAGGCTGAGCTGGGGGGGAGATGAGTAACCAGAGGCGAGGTGCCAGCGCTGGCAGCCGGCAGCTCCCTGCCCACTCCCTGGCCCCAGCCGCCCCCGGGATCGCTGTGCAGCTTGGCTGCTGCCACACAGAGCAGCAGGGGAACGGTGGCAGGGTGTGCAGGGGGAGGAATCACGGGGCAAAAATAGACGGTGGCGGGCAGCTGGGGAGGGGTCTGGTGGAGGGGAGCACCGGTAAACCACAGTGCTAAACAGTGAAGAGAGAATGGGAACGGAAGTCAAGTGAGTCCAGGGAGAGTAAGGGAATGGACCTTAACATATCACCTGGAAAAGCAGCTGGCTCTTACCTTATTTAATGCAGCCCTTCTGTGCCTGAGGACCTGTCTCAGCACCATGGTGTGCGTGTCACCGCTGTTGTGGCCCCTGCCACGCAGGCAGAGCATCAAGCACTAAAGGCTGCAGCACCACTGATTGCGAGGGGGGAAGAGAGGCTGTCCCCTCAGGAAGGCCCCAGGACCTGACACTTGTCCCCTGAGTTTTAAGGCACAGAAAATCATTTGGATCCAGGAAAATTGCTCCTCTGTCAAGCAAGGTCTGTCTAGGCCAGAGTTTCCTTTCCCGTGGTGGAGGTACACACGTGCCAGGGGGTAAGAACGGGGCAAGCAGATGCAATGCTGCCCAAGCCTTGTACAAGCTGTGGCTCAGGCTTTTTGAGTAAGAGTTGGCATCCCTGGATTTTTTCTGCCTTTAACATAAAGACAGCTCAGCTCAAAGAGGCTTCCAGGGCCCGCAGCTCTTGCAACAAGGATTCCAGCGGTTCAGCTACACTCTATGAAGTATCTTCTGTTTGTTTTGAACCTTGTTGCATGATTGCTTTGCTTAAAACCCAGTTTCTTGTATGACAGGATGCAGTGAATAACCATTTCCTTCGCCTTTTACATGCCACTCATGATTTCCCACCAGCATGCCCAGCAGTCCTTGCAGACGGGTACCAGCACCAGCAGCACCCTCCTTTCTGCCCCATCCTTTTTCATCTGACCACTGGCAAGGACGAGTTTGGGGCAAGGCAGGGGGCTGCGAGCAGAAGCAGTGAAGGCACCAGCAAACACTTGTGCCATCCCTGCGAGGGCCCAGTGCCGCCACGCAGAGGGGAAGGCAGGGCCTGAGCCACCTCGCAGCCTCTGCGTGGGCCTGAAGGACCTCACGGAGCACACAGAGGCACTTGGCTGCTGGCAGAGGCAACCTCCTTCATCATTTGGCAACGCCTGCAATGTTGTGATGTTTTTATTTTGAATGCTTTTGCTGCTTTAGTGTCACTTCTGTGGAAACTAACCAGCTCTGAGGCAGGAGTGAATTATTAATCTGCTCTGATTTTCTTCCTCCGCTGTGCCTACGTATACAGTAACAGCCCTGCGCTGAGATCGCTACTGGAGGGCTGCTGTCTTCAGAAACACGACGAGTAGAAGCCTTTGGAGTTGTAACTTGTGTGCGCACCAGGATTTTCTATTTTTCCTCTTCCTAGTGGAAAGATTTCATTAAACAGCTTCCCTCCCAGGCACCTGCACAGCACACGACTTACTCGTAGGGATTCCCTGTGAGCATGCTTGCATTAAGCATGAGCAGCACAGGGAGGGGAGAGAGGAAGTAATTCACTTATTCAGACAGTAGATGAAAGTGCAGCACAGAGTTAAATCGCCTGGGAAAAGCTTCCTTGTGTGTATTCTTTACTAGTAATTCCCAGGATCATCCTGTCTGATTATCTTATTTATAAGATGTTGTGTTTGTCCTTGCATTTGTTTCTGCTTCAACCAAAGAAATACTAAGTTTTGCTTTTCTCCGCAGCTGCTTCATCTTACAATTTCTCACTCACAGTCACTGTGTTACATTTTTTAATTAAAATATGAGATTTCTTTTAACGCACTAAACAACATTGCCCAGATTCGGGCTCTGCAAAACGTGCTTTGTGTTGTTGGCTTTTGTTATCTGCTCTTCAGCCCAGACAGGGTTTCCCTTCAGTCCCTCCTGAATAATGCTGGAAATGGGAGCTGGCAAAGGGTAAGGTACGAGTGATCGCTTTCCTGTGCTCCTGGGAAACAGCCACCTGAAGGATGTGTTTGTGGGGAGCCTGGCGTTGCTTCTCTGGGCCGAGGGGATCTGCTTCTTTCATGCTCAGGCCTCACAGAGTCTGTCCCAGCACCTGCCACGTCTCAGTCCTCTTCCACCTTTATGATAACCTTTTAATGTGACCACCTTACAGCTGGCACCTACCTGCGCCGTTCTGTTCAGTTGGCTGTAGTCTAAGAGCTGAATGAACATGAAGCCCGTAGTGCTTCCATTCCCTCATCTCTCCAAAATAATATTTTTAGCTGATCCCAGAAGATTTGAAACAAAACAAATGCATGCAGCAATATTCTAAACTTGCCTAGATGCAAAGCTAAAAACTGCAGCTTGCTGTCATGCGCTGTAGGAGAGGAATTGAGTCAACTCATCTTTTCCAAAAAACATGCTTTTCTTTTTTTTTTTTTTTATGTTGTGTGGGAGGAGGAGAGAATTAGTTATTCAGTGGAACGAGGACAATTAAAAGCAAACGCAGCTTCCAGCAATGCTATCATATGTTCTGTTAGCCCTGGGCAAAACGGAGACAACCTGGCTTTTAATTGGCCTCTTTCTTCCTGGCCTGTGCTTCCAGTTGGCATGGTGGCTGACATTTTCAAAATCTCCGTAGGACTGAGATGAAGATATGCCTGCTTTTGTTTTGCCTGGGCAATCACATAAAAGGTGATGTTTAAAGTGGGTGAAAGACTCCGAATTGGAGACTGAGAGGTCGGGTCTCACCTGTCTGCTTGCAGGGAGCTGCCCTGCGATGGGGACGTGTCCGTAGGTCCCATGGCACGATGAGCCCCTGCCACCTCGCCGCTGCTGGAGGGTGAAGGATGTGCAAGGTGGGCTGCAGGGACGCAGCGCCTCTCCCATCTGCTGCCCCTTCCCCACAGCCCGTGGTCACAGCAAGGCTGGGCAAGCTGCACCCAGGCTCTGCAGAGCAAAGCTGCCAGGGCCCCAGCTTCATTTAATTAAGCTTGGTTTGCTTCTAAGGAGGAGTGAAATGAAACAGAAGCTCTTTTAAATGCCGAGTAACAGCGCTGAGCATGGGTATTTAGCGCTTTCCAACTTAACTCTTGTCAAAAGTGGATTCAGAGCAGCTTTCCTGAGAGAGGCAGGGCGAGTGATGCCGAAGCCCTCAGCTCCACCACCGCTCCCGGTGCTTTCAGTGTTACTCAGCATTTCTGCCAGCGTCACTCTTTATCACTTGGAAATCTCACTCTGCCTGTTCTCGAGCAGAAGGTGTGCGCGAGCACCTTTGGGCGTTGATGAATCAGTGCTCATGTCGCATGCCAGGGCAGCTCCTGGCAGCTGCTGGTCTGGGGAAGCCATTGCCAAAAGCTGGGGCAAACGCCTCTGCAAAAGGGGCTGGCTAGGGACCGTGCCCTGCCAGCCCCAAAGGCAAAACACCACAACCCCTGTGTCATTAAAATAATATCACCAAACACGCCGTATTTATACAGTGGAGTGTTTTTCATGCCGTGGAGGCCTGGGATTAGCGATCCTCATGACAGCAGGAATATATTTATAGGCCGTGCATGTCTGCGTTTTGTTATATTTTTATCTTTATAGGCTAATAGTTAATAAAGCCAGGCTGTATTTATGTTTCTGCGGTGAAAATATGTTGAATAGTATCACGCAAGAGGCTTCGGCTCTGCTGGCCCCAAACAATCTTTCAGACAATTTAGGGACCGATTCAGATTACAGAAGTGTAAACGTGGGATGTCAGACATCGGCTTCCCCAGGACGCAGCCAGGGCAGGGCAAAGCCTTTTCTCACGTGGAGAGAGACAAGCAACCATGGGAGTCCCCAGGCTGAGGGCATTTAACTCAGCTTTGCTCCAGGTACTCCACAAAATGGTAACACATACGGTGCGTGCTGCGTAGCAGCAGCTTCTAAATGATTTTCCTGTCCTCAGTCCAGCTTGCCACCTGGCTGATCCGTGCATCCTGTATAGACACCGTCAGCAGCCACCCTGGGTTTGCTCCAGGTCCCGTGCGGCGATGCAAAGCGGTGTCAGGTCCCGGCGCCTCCGAGGCGATGCTGTCCCCTTCCCGGCAGAGCCTCCACTGCAGAGCTGGCGGCTGATCCATTTGATGTGGGCTTTGCTGATAGTGGAGAGTGTTAATCTGTTAATCACAACGTCGCTCTGTACTGAGTCAAATGTCTTACAAAATTCCAGTACAACTGCCTTTTATCTGCCAAATTGTCATCTCGGAGAAGGAAAGCAGGTTTGCCAGATGTGAGTTTTTCTTTCAAAAAAAAAGACATCACAACACGCTGATTGGCACTATGTTATTGTCCTTATATACGAGCTCTTACCAGCTTTATTCTGCTCAGTATGGATGTCAGATGAGCTAGTCTAAAATTATAGTTCTGTCTCTCTCTGGAGAACCAGCTCTTAAATTCACTGGAATTTCCCTAGTGCTTCAAGGGGGAGAGGGGAAAGAAAACCAGTAAGGGCTCCCAAATTGCACCAACAAATTCTTTTCAGAATTTCAGATGCAAGCTTCTTTGCATCAGCCAATTTTAAAAAGCTTTGTTTGCAACGTAATAAAGAATCTATGGAAGTCCTCTCCTGCGTTAGTCAGCCCTGTGGCGGGGTCAGCCCTACCCGCGTTCTGCTTGCCAAGTGTTCATCTAACTTACACTTCCAAAATCTGCAATACGGGAGACCCCACAGCCTCCCCAGGTGTTTTGTTTCTCAGTTCAGCTATCCTTGCAGCGAGAAATTGCGCCTCATCTTGAACCTAAATCTCCCCAGAAGGTGAGATTTAGCACATTATGCTTGTTCCCTCCCCAGAGGACGTGGAGGCAATCGGGTTTTGCTCTCTGCTTCTAGCAGCCTTTTACGTATTTGAAAGCTGTTAGCATGTCTCTTCTCAGCCTTTTCTTCTCTAAGCTAAAGGAGTCCTTTGATCTTTCCTCGTAGGTTGTGTTTGCCAGACTGCCGTGCTTCTTGTTTCTGTTTCCTGAACTCCGTCTTCAGCTTCAGCACGTCCTCCCTGAGGCCCTCGACTTGCTAAGTGAAGCGAGAAGGTCCCTGCCCATATCCTGCATGCTGCATGTCCCTCAGAAAACTCTTTCCTGTGGGGAAAAATATCCCGATTCTTTGTTTCAGTGCATTTCTGCCCACCGAGAAGCATTTCAGTTTTGCCTGCCTGAGTCCCAAACGCTGAGCAATCCAGATCTCTTACAGCGTCCTCCTTTCGGGTTTTAAGGATGAGGTGACAGGGTTATCCACACCACACCAACTCGGAGTAAACACATAGTAGTGCTGCTTTCCATGTCACTGCTGCTTTCAGGGCTGGGGCTGTGCACTCCTGGGATGGGGACAGAGCAAGTTTCACCCTGAAAAACACCATATAGCAGCTCCCTCCTTACCTGGACTTCTACTTAACCATCAGCTGTATTTGTTTTTTGTCCTTCTCCTGAAGCATCCACAACTCACCACTCTGCAGGGGACAGATCCTGTGTTAGGAGCTCTCTTACGTGGAGCGGCAGCCTTACACATCCACGCTGCTCCTGTCTTCCCTGCAAAACCAACTTGTTAATGAACAAAGCTGGAGTTTGTCAGCTCCTGCTCTAATAAGGTAGACTGAAAAGCGAGTTGAGACCAAAGGCTTACCTGCTGTTTGGGGGTATTCTTGTATTTTGGCTTTTGTTTTTAAAAGGAAAAAAAAAAAAAAAAAAAAGCAACCCGAAGAAGCTTTTGTGTTCTAAGCAGCCGTGTGGAGTTTGAAAATAAAGACATTACAACTTTCTGCCTGACATCCACCGGCAGCTTCCCCTGCGTGACACTGAATGAACTCATCCAACAAATGGACCTGGAAGGAAAAGGGGAGGAAAGGTGCCCAAGAAGCCTGAAACCTCTGATATTCAATTGATTAAAATTTAATGGCGGGCTATTAATAATGAATGCAGGCAGGAAGATGGGAGAACTGCAGTATAATGGCCTCAAGATTTCTATTTAGCCAGATTTCTCTACAGAGCTGGGAAAGAAGAGGGCAGCTTTCAAAAGGATGAAAAGACTCCTCGGAGGGACAGATATAAGAAGCAGTCTGCAACAGTCTCTGCGGGCTGGGTAGCTTGGTGGAAGGGTATTTTAAGTGTTTCTTTCATTAAAAGCTGAACTGGGGGGTGGGTGGGTGACGCGCATGTCTTTTAAGGATAAGACGATTGTGAATGCTGAGACCTTGAATATAACATATGGAACTGGGGTCATTTCCTCACTGACAGTGATTTCCTGTGTGAAATTAACTCTTTCTCCCTATATCTCCCATCTCTCACGGAGGACATGCAGAAATACAGCCTTCTGCCTCTTTGGGCACACGTCGGGGCCCAGTACAGGCACAGTGGTGGCTGTCAGGGCCACAGTGAGCGAGGGCGGGACAACGTGATGAGCGTTACACCTTGAGCATAAACAACTCACTCGTCTGTTCAGCTCGTAATAATGTTGTCTAGACCGTTTCCTTTGGTGGCTGCATGAGCCAGCATTATTCAAGTGCAGATATGGCACATCTGTGACTTCCCTTTCCTAGCTGCCAGGCCAGCTGTCTTATCAAAGAGAGAAATGGACTTGGTTCGACATGACTTGTTTTTGTAAGCCCGTGGTGGCTGCTGTAGTGTGCCGTGTTTGGATGTCCCCCTGGATACTGATAATGGGCTCTCTGAGCCTCTGGGACCTCTCCTGTCCCTCAGAGTTTATAAAGCCATTTGCTTACAACCATTTGAGTAGTTTCTTGAAGGCTCCAAAGTAAATTTTACTTGGCCCTGCTGACTTTGAATTCCTCTAATCTCTCCTAACTATTGTTTGAGTTGTTGTTTTCCTCATCTGGCCTGTATTTCCTGTCTCTGGTTGTTAGTATGAAATGTGTTAATAAGCATCTGGATGACATTAACATATTTTGTGAGAACAGAAGCAGGATAAATAGCAGAAATTGAAAGCAGAGCCTAAGTAGGGGTAAATCTATGCTCTTGTATGTTCGCATCAGGAAATACCTCCCAGCACAAGACATCTTTGCACCTCTTCCTTGTCCTGGTGAAACAGACCCCTAGGATTGATGTGTCCCAGTCAGGTAGGTATAGAAACAACACAGGGAGGGGAGTTGGTACTCAGTAATAAGAAACGTATGATCTGGAGGGTATCAGAAAGAGCTTGGTGTGGCAGAAAACTGCCTGTGGCCTTCTCAAAAAAAGCCCTGTCCCAGTAAGCGTTCCAGTTCTGGCTCTCAGAGAAGGGAATAAAAGGAGGCAGGACAGAGGAGTACTGATCGCTTCTCTCTTTGCTTTTCAGGGCTGGGTGAATCCACAGAGCATATCTGAGGCTCTTTTGAACAGTCACCAACAGATGAAGTAATTTGAGGCCTCGCCCACACCGCAGTTGATTGAGCCAGCTGCTGTAGGTCGTCTAACAGAGGTGCTTTTTAATATGGCGCTAACATCTTATTAAATCAAGCGCTGAAAAATGGCACTTAGATTTTGACATACTACCCGCAAAATATGAGGTGTTTTCTGCTACGTGTTGTTGTCAAGGTAAGAAAAGGAATTAGCATGGATTTTTAATTACTTTGATCTTGAACTCTGATATAAATTGGAAGGGAAACGTTGTCCTAGATAAATAAAGAGGTGGTACAACAGCTGATCAGACCTCTGGTGAGGAGCCAGGTCCTGCAAATGCAAGGAGATTATTTCAGTGTTGGTTCTACCTCTAGCTTCTTTGCTCCTGCTGCTCCTTTCCTATGGAGGCTCCTGCTGGCAGCAAGCGGACACCAGGGAACAAGAAAAGACATGTATTGTCTGAAATACTGGTGCTCTTTTCTAGAAATCTGGGGAAAGGCTGCCATCTGCTGTAATTTGCCATCTTCAGCAACTAAGCGGTTGCTGAAGATAAAACTGACCTAAACCGAATCATAACAGTCTTGTTGAGGTTGTGCAGAACTTAGGATTGGAGCAAGGTAAGACAATTGAAGATGAACTGTGCGCTTAGAGACACATGGATGCTTTCCAAACAGATCACCCTCCTAATAACAGCTATTACCCATCCCTACAAAATCATGCCCTTAGAGGAATAGAATCACCCTTGTTGCTCCCACCTACCTTAATCCCTGATGTTTCCGTTGGGTTCAGAGACGAGCAGAGGGGCAGCAATGTTTGTAAGCACCTCTCAGGAAGCTGCTGGATGGGAGACGGACAGTGTGCTGACAGACAGTGTCCCCTGATTTAATCTAGGTGCCCATGGTACCTCTACAGCCTCTCAGCTGTTGTACTTGAAGAGATACTTTCTAAAATGCATAAAGGTGTGTGTCTCCTCTCTGTGGTATGTATGTGATAGCTACAACAGCAATAAGTTAGCTTGGCCACTTCAGCATTACTTGATTAGGATTCATTGTACCTTCTACTGCAGGACCTTGCATCCTGGAAAAGAGCAAAGTCTAAAAACCTCTATAATTCAGAGCCCTTATCTCTGTTCTTTATTAAAAAACAAACAAACAAACAACAACAAAAAAAACCTTCTGAAGTTGTGGTAAAACTAATATGAAATTTGTATCTCTTAAAGTCACTGACTAACATCCCAGCCCTCCTTGGCTGCTACCTCCTTGCTTGATTCTTTGAAACTGCACATTTTTGCTCAGGCTTTCTCACAGACAAGAAGTTTTATCTTAGCTGAGCAAAGAAAGACTGAGAGGCCTAAAAGAATTGTTCCAAATAAATGAGTTATCATGGGAACAGGTGCAAAGGTGGGAACAAAGTACAGGATCTCCTGACACCCCGCCCATTTTGCAAACAGAAATTCAGTATGTGTGCATAGCAACGTCGATGGATGCCTGTTCCTGGATTACTTTAAGAATCAAAGACTTCTCCCACATGCTCAGAAGAAAAGGATGTGTTTAGGAGATACATTTTTTAAAACATTTGTGTAGTTTATTGTCCACTTACTTGCAAGGCAGAGGTAGGGATGGCATCCATTCCTCTGCCAGACATTGGCTAACACACTGAACTCTGGTAATGTTAAGATATTTCTCTGCTCCTGCAATACCAGCAGATGATGGAAGGATGGTTGGAAACAGTGAGGCCTGTGAATAAAAATAAATGATTTTGGCTGTGTTTTGTCACAGTAATCAGGAGGTCAAACAGCAAAAATTGCTGAAGAAAAGTCAGACCAGGGTAGTGGGTTCTCAAGTCTAAATGGTGTAAGCAGAGAGAAATTTATCAGTTTAAAGAGAAATTTATCAATTTTATCAAATAAAGCTCTGGGTGAGACTGGTGGAAATACCCAGGGTAACACACAGATAGTAAAAAGAAGAGAGAGATGGACTTCTTTAGGAGTACCTCAAAGAGCAGCAGGATTAAAAAGGAGTCTACTGTCTGCAGAAGTCTTATACCAGGAGAGCTGGAGGGCCCTGATAAGGCATCTTAATCCCCACGGATGATTTAAGTAAATGCTGTAGATGAATTCCATATACCAGGCATGCCTCCTTCCCAAACAAGAGAATTTCTAGTTGTGTTTTTCAGCAACTTCACATGTTGCCATCTAATTTAAAAGTGAAGTCTTGATTGAATTCAGGGTTGATGATATCAGATTTGCCACTCGGACTAGACTGTTTTCCATTACACTTCCCTGAAAACATCCTGCTAGCATCCCTCCTTTTGTACTGTAGGGACGGCAGCGGCTGATTTCAAAGGGAGTACTGCATGTAACAAAGCCAGCCTGGAAAGCTGACAAATAAAAAAAAAATAAAAATAAAAATAAAAATAATAATAAAAAAAACAGAGCCCCTGATGACTCAGGTACTCCATCAGACTAAGCTGGTATCTGATAAAACGTGCTCACTCCAGATAGAGAAGCCTCTGTACTGGCTGACAGTACCAAGAAGAAGCTGGGTTAAGTGTGGATACATCTGCAACATGTCTAACATGCCAAGGAATGCCCTGAAAACAGGAGGAAGTCTGCTAGCACTGCAGATATAGAGGAATAAATGCTCTATCACTTAGGAGCAACAGGAGTGATTTGACATCCCTGTTTCATGGGCTGTCCTTATATTGTGATGGTCTTGGTGGAGTCTATTTACAACACCATGCCTGGCCTAGACGGAGCCATTGACCTCCCCTACCCTGATCCAACCACTTTTTCTTCCTGCAGGCTGTAGGAACAACTGTTTCCTCTGACACTTTGTGCTTTCTGTAAAACTGCAGTCCTGTTCTGCATCCCAAGTTCCTCTCCTCAATGGTTTCTTGTGGCAATGCACACCACGCTCCACTTACACAAGGCATGGAAATGTTTTCCCCAGTATTGGCATGAAAAATTCAGTTGTAGAATCGCTCCACTTCTCTGAAGTCAAGGAGAGCAGAAACTCTCCATCTGCTTTCACTGCAGTGTTCATTTTACATATTTCTTTTATATCCACTGCTTCCTCTGAGGAGAGCTTTTCCTTGATGTTTGGTTGTTCCTCTCATTGTTTAATGATGCTCTTTTAGTGACAGGATTACCCACTATACTCAGGGCTCCTGGGGGACTTGCCCCTCTAATTACATTAAATCTTTTTTCTTTTTTTTTCCCCTCATATTCTTTATGGATCCCAATATCTTTTCATTTTTTGCTTGCAGTACAAGTTGAGGAAAGGTTTTCTGTGAAAGTTTCTGAAAATTGGCAGTACCAGGGCCCTGCAAGCAAGGCTTTTTAAAATACTATAGCACCCCAAGAAAGGAGCCCAGATATTACTATAGATAACCCAGCCTTTACAACAGTTGACTGACAGTTCTGCCATCAAATATTATTTTTCTTATCTATTACTATCTGATACCTGGGAAAATGTTGAGCTACTTTGTCCTTTTTACTATTAATTTTTTTTTCACACCACAAAACCCACTTCTGTTACTTTTCCAGGAAGACTCCACAGAAAACTCCTTAACCAAAGTAGGAAAAAGCCCTGTCATATTTTTGTTGATTCTCAAGAATGCCAATTTAACTCAAATTAAAAAAAAAAAAAAAAAAAAAAAAAAAAAGTGATAGAAAAATTTTCCTGGCTATAAGTAAAGGGATTGGACTTGTTTACTTAGGAGGCTCTTTGTAGTACTGTGTCCCACATACAAAGGAATAAGGATGTTTGTCATTTTATATCACCAGGGCACTGTAGCACACTGGCAGCACTGAGTCACATTCCCCTGCAAAGCCTACGTGGCCCTTGGCAATCAGTAGGAAGCTGAGATAACTGAAACGTTACAGTCAGAAGAATTACCATAAAAACATACTTTATGGATATAAGTTGTACTCAAATAGGCAGATAAACACCACATCAAATGAACTATGGTTTACTGACTCACAACCTCCTCACCAAACTCTGCTGGTAAAGAAATGGCAATTTGTTTTATCTGCAGAGAACTATCAGCATGTTCAGGCTGCAAACACGAGAGTTCACAGGACCAGCCACGCTGTGTGCCCTAGAGAACTTCGTTATGGTTTAAAGGAGCCTTCCCTCTCAAAACTGCTAGAAATCACCCACAAATATCCTACAGTCTAGGCAGGAGGCTATACCTTGGGCTGATTTTGTTATTTTTACAGTGGTGTTTAACCAAAAGATGACAGCCAGAAAAGCAAGCAGTAGGACGTAAGTGCAAGTCTGTCATCCTTTCACTTCAGTCCACAAATATCATTCAGTGTCATTTTATTCTTACCAAGGGGAACAGAGAGCTTTTCTGTTACTACAGAATGCTGCAGGACAGTAAAAACATTCGATTCAGAGATAATGTCAATGAAGCATAAAGTAGAAAATCAAACGATTGGTTACTCACTCTTTCCCTGTGTAAGTAGATAACAAGAAGCTTTTCATTGCAACTGAAAAACATTAAAGATCATGGGAGGGCGCACAGCTAAAAGGTCACTTGAGTGTATGGCTTTCCTGTATGTCTGCAGCACAACTCATCATTTAAACGCACCTCTTTGGTGAAAGAGAAACAAAGACCTGAGGTTTTCAACCTGATCAGTACTTCCTGGGCAAGCGTCAGATAAGGGGCAGGTCCGGCTCCACATGAAGGTTATTTCATGCTAAGCGAGTGATTCCGAATTTCTTTTTAAAGTTGCTCTGCGTGATTGACTGAGGATAACCAGGCAGGAAGTCCTCCTAAGTAGAGTAAGGACACTTCAAAATCGGTGGTCTGAACCACACCAGCCGACCACAGCGGTCAGCCCTCGGTCAGGGCCAGGGCCGGACGCGATGCAGCAGCGGTGCCTCAGCACCTGACTCACCCACAGCAGCCTTACAAAATGGTGCCTGCAGCGCTGGCCTTCGGCCTCAGGCTGACCCAGAGGGCTGGAGAGGGGAAAACTGGTTTACCGCTGAGGCTGTGGGAAGGGCTTTCCCTTCACAAATGGTGGCTGTAGTTAGTAACCGCCCACAGCTGCTCCTCTGCTGGGCATTCCCTTTCTTTTTGGCTTTCCTTTCCTTTCCCATCCCCTCCCATCTATGCCTTTGCCAGGGGGAAGTGGTTATGTACATACTCCCGGGTCCCTTTCCAAAAAGTCAGGCTACTGAAAACAAGCAATGAATAAGGTTTGGGCAAACCTGGCTGACTTCCATCTCACTTGAGAGTGCTTGCAGGAGCCATGGGGGCACCCCCAGCCAGTCCATAGCAATGACGAGCCAGTGAGGCAGGAATGCCATCCCAAACCCCCACAGCTGAGAACATCTGTCAGAAGCAATAGTAACACAAACCAAATCCACAGCAGAGCACAGGACTAACACAGCCTCCATCCCTCCCGCAGCCTCTTGGACTTTCTTTCTGCTACGTGTGGTTGCCAGATCACTCACCTCTTGCACTCCACTGTGTGGAGTTTCCTAGATCTTAAAAACACTGGAGTCACAGCACAGATCTTACAGTGCTGTGCACAGCTGCTTCATCCAGAGGTGGTACTCACAGGCTCCTCCAGCTGGCTCTGCTTCTTACTGATAGACCTCAGTCTCACAGCATTGTCAGTGCAGAAAGGAAAACGACCTCTGGCAAACATGTGGAATGTTTTTTGATTACTGGGAACTGGTAAATCTTGAGCATTACCATTCCCACACTCCAGATTTACAACCTATTTCAAACACATTACTGATTTTATTGGCTTTAGCCATATGAGTAAATTCTGCAAACTCAGTGTTTCTGCAGTATGGATCTATACACAATAATCGGTTTTGCATTATGTTCACGATCTCACGTTTTATTGCAACTGTGCCATATTTTTGGAATTAAAGGACAGAGAAAGACACATTTTCCCCATGAGAAACGTGTCGAACGTGTGCCTACAGTCTGAACACAGCTGTGGCTGTTAGGGACAAAGAGATCTCTGCCAGGTAGTGGAAAAGATGCTATAAAAATATGGTGAGAGACGTTTACAGGTTGCTGGAGGGAAATTCCTGTTGGCTTCCTAACAAGCATTTAATATTTAACATGCTTTTTTAACTCCTTTTGCTGTTCCAGCTACCAGTAAAACCTGTCTGAGCTTTGCTGAAATTATATTAATAGCAGTACCTCAGAAAGCCAAGCATGATATTTTAAAGCAAGAGAAAGTACAGCTTTATTTTCTAAATTGTGTCTAGGAAAGGTGTAATGGATGTAAAGAGGATGAACTAGTGGTGCTGATGACATCAGAAGCTGAAGCCAACAGTTATGATGTAACAGTAATATTAAACTATCAATTCTTTTTCTGTAGTGCCACATTTTCTGCTTTTTAACCTCATGAAATAAACCTTACATAAATTTCTTGCAGGGTAAGACAGAAGATGGGGTTATGTTGCACCTTCACACACAGAGCAGCTAACAGTGTTGTTTCAGCCTACAGCAGCATTTCCCAGGCTGTCACACACACAGTTGGCAACCAGTGGGCCAGGCTGAGTAGCCACCACTCCAGTCCACACAGGGGCACGTTAGGCTGTGCTTTCAATAAGCTTTGCAATTAAATGTTTGGTGCTGTGGGAGTAGTGAGCCACAAAGACATTGTAAAAAAATGGCAGGAATATTCTTGTGCAAAATGCTTGTGATCCACAGCGTGGATTTCACTCTCCAGTTGTTTCAACTATGGGTGTTAACCTGGATCAACAATAGCAACAACAACACAAACATCCAAACGTCCATTTCCAGCACTGGGCATGACACTACCACTTCCAAACAGCTCTGGAAGGTTTTACTTGCTGGAAAACAGAGCTATTGATATTGTGAATGAAAGGGAGTTGAAGGTGTTCCCTGTGCCCTCAATAAAATGTGATGTTGTGCAGTTAGGGCTGTGAGACATGCAGGCTGGGGCTGTGATTGTCACAGAGGTAGCCAGCATGCTCACACCCTTCCATGTGGACTGTTGACAAGGAGTTTGTTTGGCTTCGCAGCATCAGGTCAGCTGAGGCCTTCCAGATAAGGAAACAAGAGGGAAGTAATTGCAAGGTAAGCATCTTAGGACCCTTTTTTGTGCTCCATGGCATCACTCAGGATTTCACAGTTTGAATACTGGGGACCCATGAATGCATCCAGGCATGCAGTGGCCTGAGAGAATGAAATTAAGAAGTGAAAGCAGAAAAACTGCAGCCACAGATTTACATTGCCCTCTGAGGGTAAAGAACACTAATGAAATCCTCCCACCTAGAACTCTCAAGCATTCCTTTCTGCAGTGTCTGAGAAGCTGACGTGAGCTCCACAAACCAACAAGAACATAACTATGGGCTGGGCGGGACAACAGGTCCCACAAATAGTTGGGCCCTATTTGGGATACCTGACCCAGGAGATTCCACGTCCTGGTCCAAAAGCTGCAATTCTGCCTAACTCTTACACTCATGCTAATGCTAGACAAGAGAGTAGTCCCACTGGAAACTACAGCCCAAGTGTGTAAATACACAGGTGTGAATAGCTGTGTCATTTGCCTGCTGGAGCCAAAGTTTTAGCAAAACACAGCTTTGAAGTGACAAAGACACATGCAGTCCACTCTGTAGCATGACATCCACACACTTGAAACTGCGGCCTCTACCATGGGATACACAATGGCTTCCTTGCTGCTGGGTCTGTTCTTTAAATTTACTGAGGTTATAGACTATTATATTTATAATGTTTTTCTTTGGAATAAGGCTTTCATAGCTGGTCGTAGCAATGCTAGCGTAATTTCTTTAGCGTGATGCAGCCATTTGCTGTATTGCAAACTAAGTCTGACAGGAAAAATGAAAACGGATACTTCACTCATAAAATGCACTCTCCCCAGGACCACCAGTGAAATGCAGAATAATAATGTCCTTA
This sequence comes from Nettapus auritus, assembly GCA_011076525.1. Lineage (NCBI taxonomy): Eukaryota > Metazoa > Chordata > Aves > Anseriformes > Anatidae > Nettapus > Nettapus auritus. The sequence goes on from CM021767.1 coordinate 5,645,363, forward strand.
AAACAGGGATCCATGCACAGCAGTGTCTTGCATTTGCTTCCTGTAATTCACTACCGTGTAATGTGTGTCCATGTATGTGTCTCTCTCCTGTGTCCACAACTAATTTCTTCTTTTGCCAAAAAAGCCCCCTCTGATGCACTAGCAACTAGAGGGGGTCGTCATGGATGTCAGTGGTTTTCTGTTGTCATTACTGCAAAGTGAAAAGCTAAAGACAGGAGCCTGCTACCTGAGGAGCACCCTGAGCAGAGGAAGGGCAAACATGGGTCAGGTCAGGTCCAGTGCTCTCAAAGAAACAACCAAAGAATCCCTGCAGCTCTCAGGTGCTTGATCCTGGTGACTGCCATTTGGGACTTACTGCTCCAGAGTCTGCAAAGCAGATTGTACCCAACTAAGGTCTGTCAACGTTCACCGCTGAGGAGTGAGAAAACATCTTAAACCCAGCTGTGGTGACGTGTTTGAGCTAGCTGGACTGCTTGGGCCTGGCTGCCAAATTCTTCTCACGCGGTTAGGCTGCAGTCACGCCAGGCAGGACAAACAGTGCTTGATGTCAGCAGAGGGGCAGGCACAGGCGTGAGCTGGCGAGCTGTGGATGTGCAGGGTGTGAATTTCCACAGATGCGCTCACCCAGCTTACATAGCCATCAGCCCGTGGTGACACATCCACGTGCCTTTTTGCTTCTTAATGCGACTGGGATTGCTGCTATTGATTAATCACAGCCTCGAGTGCCCCTGCATTGTGATAGTTTTTGTTGTTTGGAGTTTGAGTGTGTTTAAGACGTGGTGTGAGGTGTTTCACTGGGATGTGACATGCCCCTGTATTTCACAGAGTAACAAAAAGCATCCACAGCTGTGAGGGACCCACAAGGAGCATTGAGCCCAACTCCTCCAACAGGAGCACCCAAAGATCAGACCAGGTGTCTGAGAGCATTGTCCAAATGCTTCTTGAGCCCTGGCAGACTTGGTGCTGGGATCACTGCCCTGGGCAGCCTGAGTGCACGACCACCCTCTAGTCAAAGCACCTTTCCCTAACACCCATCCCAACCCTCCCCTATCGCAAACTTCACCACCTTTGGCGGCCTGCCACGGCATTAGATCCTAAAACACAACCCTGAGGCGTACAAAGAAGGAGATTTCAGGCCCAACACCTCCGTCCCACTCCACCCCACAGCAGATCCAATAACCCCGCTCCGGCCCCTCAAATGGCGGCAGGCCCCGAGGCCGCCCCGGCCGGCCAGGGGCAGCCCCTTCCGCCGGCCGCCGCTCCTCCCCCGGGCGGCGGGGAGAGAAGGCGGCGCCTCGGCTCCTCCTCTCTGCCTCCGCCGTGCCTCCTCCGGGCCGACACAGCCGCCGCCACCGCCCGGGCCGCTTCCCGGGGCCGCCCCGAGCCCGGGGCAGCGACGTGTCGCCGCGCTAGGCCGCGCCGCCCGGCCCGGCGCCGCAGGTAGGCAGCGGGGAGCCGCCCCCGGCCGCCCGCCCGCCGCTAGGCCGCCCGCACAGGTGCCGCCCCAGGCCGGGGGCTCGGCCCCGAGTCCCCCTTCGGGAGAGGCCGGGAAAGTTGAATAATTTTCCTCGGGGCCCTTTGTCCGAGCCGCCCCCGGCCCGTGTGCGCTGCGAGCCGGGCGGCCGGGGCGCTGAGGGAAGGGGCGCCAAGTCGGGGAGCGTGCAGCCTTTCCCTCTAAATATATATTTCGGATTTCCATGGCAACCCCGGGCAGTTCGGAAAGTGGTGCCTGGTGGTTTTGTGTGTGTGTGTGTGTGTGTGTGTGTGTGTGTGTCCCAACCCCCGCGGGAAGGCGTTGAGCGTGGAAATGTCAGCGTTGTGTCAGCCCTCCCCGGCCGGGCGCTAACTGGGCTTTTCCACGCAGGTCCTCGGCGCGCTGCTGCCCGGCTACAACATCAGGCGGTTTTCTGTATGATGCAACTGGAAGAGATATGACGACGGCCTTCTTCAGATGCTCTTGGAGTATTTTCACTAAGGTACGGCGTAGTGGTACTGTGCTCGTCACGTTTGGCTTTCGTACTTACCATCGTAACGCTTGGAGCAGATATTTTGGGTTCCCTCAGTAATGCTTGCACTTGCTTCCATGCCCACCTAGGATGGGGAGCACAAAAGGATTTGTTGTTTGTTTACAAATACCATTGGGAAGTGGGATGGTTCCTGAGTTTATAGACAAACATAATCACAGCCACTTCCTTCGTGGTAGTGGCACTGAGGGACGCGGTTGTGGCACTGAGGGTGGTTTAGTGATGGGACTCAGTAGGTCAGGTTGGTGGTTAGCTTGATGATTTTTTAAGGTCTTTTCCAACCTAGATGATTCTATGATTCTATGACAAAACTGTAAAGAAACGTTGTTTCTTACCTTTCTTTACTGTAATTTTCCAGATGCAGTATGCCCTGTTGAGAGGGACTTAGCTAAGTGTGTTTGTCAAATGCTGACCACCTGTATCACCAAAACGTGAACTTTCTCTCTCTTTGATTGTCTGGTTTTGGCCTTACCATTTTATTGACTCTCTTTTCCTTATCCATTGTTCTTATATTCTATAAATACTTTGGATTTCTGTTAGAGAACGTTGAGTGATCTCAAACTTGCAAAGTACCACTTCTAAAGTACATCAAAATATTTATTTGATGATAGACTTGGATATGTGCTTCAGAGAGTTTTGAAGTACAAGCAGTGTATTGACTTTATTGTCTTACTTGCATCCTGTCTGATGGAGTCTTTAACAAGAAGAAGGTGGCATATGGAACAAAGATCCCCATGTGTAACCACTGTTGCCCTGTACAGCTACAGCTGCTTTGTGTTCCTGTGAAAAAGTCTTCTTACTGAAAACCCTGACTGCTGTACGTTAATTGTTGTAGTGGCTGCAATAATTGCTGCTTTAGTATGAGAGCCAGTGTGACTCTTTCCCAAACTGTAGTATATGCAAAAGCTGTAGTTCCCTTGAAATCCTCTGGAAGTCGGACAGTACTTCTGTTGGGTAGGAAAACAATGCCTAAAATTAACTAATTGACAGATCTACAGCTCTCTAAGCAAAAGCCACGGTGCGTTGTGCTGGCAGCCTCATCAATGAGGTCTGAAGGTGGTGTGCTGAGAAACAGCTGAACCTCTCTCATCCTGTTTGCCAGTAACATCTGGGGACTTCCCCCTCAGGTGTCACTGTGTCTTCATCACTGTCTTTCTGTTGTAGGACTCTGGTGCATATATAGAGGAATTTTGCTTTTCTGTTGCTAGCATGAACTTCATGGGAGAAAAGGGACATCTATTTCCAAGGCTGAACAGAAACATTTCCCTGAGAAGTGTCAGGAGCCACTAGAGAGGGCAGAGAAAGCAGTCTGCAGACTTGTTCTTTGTTGATTTGAGTGAGAAGAAGTTGGGAAGTGGAATCGTATAGGTATCATTTCTCCTTTTGGGGCTCCAGCTTGGTGTAAAAGCCGCTTCTGCTTTCCTTCTTCAGACTTTTGGGGAAATGAGGAACTGTATGTTTATTGAGCAGAAGAGTCAAGGGCCACAGACATCTTACAATTTAAAATCCTCCGAGTTGTCAGGCTCAGCCAACTTTTTTTTTTTAACCTTTATTTTGTTGATTCTTGCTGTTTTACGAATAAGGCATAAAGAGAGAAAGGATGAGCATGAAGCGATGTTCTGTGTATATATTTCTGGGGCTTCATATGATTAATTCCAAAGCAATATTCTCCAACACATGCCAGGTTCTCTGTATCTAACTTTTTGCACCTACCTCTCCTAGGTATTAGGCTTTAAAATATCTGTGTATTCTTTTCAAAAGAATAAATTGTTTTCTTCCTACTTAAAAATGGTGGATCCGTTTTCTGACCAGATGTTCCAAAATACTCATCTTTGGATAGAGAAGATGCTAGGATATTTCAACTGTGAATCTGGTCTTAAAACATAAAAAGAAACAGACACACACCCCACCTAAGGTGGCATGCAGTAGGTTGTTACAGTTGCAGTAGCATATTTGGTGCTTTGCAGTATGGCAGAGTGCGTCCATCGGTAGAGACCTCGCTTTTATTTTTTGGTATTCTAAATGTAGCATAACCAAGCTCTATTTTTTATGTTTATAGAAATATTTTTCATTCTTGTAAGTGGAAGCTCTTTGAGGGATGAAAGGGCAGTGATGAGGTGATCCCTTTTGATTGATCTCCTGTTGGGATGGTGTTGACATCACAAAAACTATTAACAAACACAGGTGGCACGTGCTAATGCTCCCCAAGGTAAAGTTTTGGTAGTCTTGCTTGCCAAATACTTAACCCTACAGAGCAGCTTCCTGCCTCTCGCTCGTGGACTGGGGTTGCTCAATAAGGCTTTGTAGAAAGCATGATGTGCCAGCTTTTGGATAACCCCTGAACTCAGCTTTTTGCATAGTGTCAAAACTGTTAAATATCTTTATTTGGCTGTTTCATAGCGGCTTGCAGTTTTTCAGAGCTGTGGTATGGCTTTGGAAAGCCGTGATTCTCGTGAAAAATCACATTTTTAGAAAATCAGTTTCAGATTAATGAATTGAGCCCGTGGAAGATAGCAAGTGGAAAGCCTGCACAGGGAAACCTGCTGTTGACGCAAATCCCCGTGAGCTTCTGTCAGACTCCTTTCAAAAAGTCAGAGCCTTACTGTTAGAGTTCTTGCTCTGGCTGATGTAGTTCTGCCTTTCCTCAAAATGTCACTACTCTGCAGGCTCTGCCTATTGACAGACTTGTAGCTGGAGTGTCTGCCGGGGCTCCTTGATCTCTGCTCAGCTGCACGTACCTTTGTGGAGCTCTACGAGATGCTCCTGCTTCACCATTTTCCAAGGAGATGATGCGCGCTGTAATGCTGGTGCCTGTCAAGGGTACAAACATTTCACTCCTTTATTGTGTGACAGTGTGGGCAAATAACCACAAGGGTTTTTTTTTTCTGATATAGGTTTTTAATCCTTGGTTAATTGTTGCTGAATGATTCTACCACTCCTGGCATTGAAGAACTCGATGCATAATGACCTAAATAGCTGTAGGAAAGGCTGTTCCAGCACAGAAGCTGCCTTCTGACTTCAGATTAGTGTTCATCATTGGGAAGTTAGGTTTCCAGATGAAAAGAAACGCATTTGGCACATTGGATATGTCACAGATGTTCTGTTTAATTTGTTTCATTTAATACCTGGAGAACTGTGAAATACTACTTCTGACATAGCTTGTCTATAGGGAGATGGATCTCAAATATTTAACAAAATGTTTACACTTGTTTATTACTCTAAATAATTTGTGGGTACACTCGAACAACCACAGACTGTTCAGCGCTGGGGGCTTTACAGGGTAACTTTTTTCAGAGGCTCTTATTTTTGTGTTTAAAGAAGTGATGCTCAGCTAAGGCTCATGTTGCTCTTTTTTAATTTTTATTTTCATTTTAAATCTACTGTCAAGGTGACTTCAGCTAGGGAAGGTAAAAGAAAAGGATACAAACCGTCATGCTATGAAAATCTGGTGCTGTTTGGCCCTGGCCTTGTAGTCTGCACACCATGCAGTGGGGATGTAGCTGTCGTGTCCTTTGTAGTCACATTACTTTTTTTATTCCTTGCCAGTTTCCTCCTTTGAGGAGGGCTCTGCAAGGTGGCGTTACGAAGGAGATGCTATGAGACACGATGGTATTGCTCCTTAAGCTTTTCAAATGCTCTTGCTTTTACGTGGTCCCTGGAAGTGGGTTGCTGAGAAAGTAGCACAGTCTGTCTCGGCTCAGCACGGCCCAACCAAACGGAATATGCTGGCTTGTGACAGCACACGTGGCAAAGAGCAGGGCCGATGAGAGACGTGGATAACTGATAAATGGCTTCCTTGTCAGGTTGCTTTCCTTCCAGCGGAGCTCTTCTGGGGTCAGCACTCCTGCTAACTTCATCGACAAGGTGGGAGTATGAGATTGGAGATGCTATTAAAAGAAGTGCAGGACGCACTGAAATACCTGTGTGTGTCTGAACAGAAATACGTGTGTAATTATGCAGCTTTCAGAAGGCACGGGCTCCTCTCCAAGCTGTGTAAGGAGGCGCACTCTGGGATGCGCACCGAGCGTGGATGGCTTCTCCTGGGGACAAGTCACAGCTCTCCTCCGACGCTAGCCTTGCCTTCCCCCGACAATCTGCTTCTCACTCTGAAGCCTCAGGATGTAAATAGGTGTTCAGAAAAAGCTTGAGTTCGCAGAACAGCTTCCGCAGCCTTAACCTCGTTCTCTGAAACCGCTGAAATCTTTTTTTCTAAAAGCTAACCCCCTTGGCACCCCTCCTGAAAGGGAGATGTCTGTCTTGAGGTGCGGGGGCAAGTGGGGAAACTTCAGCCCGAGGAATTAGCTGGTTGAAAGAAACTGAAAGCTTGCATTAGCCCAGGCTGCTGCATATTGTCTTACAAAGGTGGTGTGTACTTTGCTCCTACCACGGTTTCCTTGTTACAAGGTTAAATCCTGCTGATTCAACAAAGAGCTGTAAAATAGCAGTGGGAAACCTAGACTTTTGAGGACAGGGTAAATACACCGGACCAATAACAGGCACATCGTTGCCTGTTGAGGTCCTGGAAGCAATCCCTGGTGCATTTTTCTCTCCCAGTAACGTTTCAGGTATCCTTTTCTTGATAAGTATCTCCAGTATTTATCACTTCTCTGGAAACAGCAAAATGTTTTCCTTTAATGTGAGTTGTGGGTGGCTTCCAATGGTTTTCTGTTCCAAAGGGGCCTCTTCTCAGGTGTTGTGCTTGAAGCCAAAACTGCGTTTGGAGAGGAGCTCCTATGAATAACATGGAGGTTTGGAGCTAATAGGCGCTGTGTTCCTGGGTGTCTATTGTAGTACCAGCTAACTGATCAAAACTACCAATTTAAGGTGGAGGTATTCCTAGTAGGTTAGATTTATTTTCATTCGAGAGGTAGAGTGCAGATAAAGGAGAAATTACTGCTTACTTCTGCACCTTGCAGGGACCGTGCTGGCTTCATAAATTCTGATTTGTATTGTTAGTACAAAATTACAGCTTTGCAAACCAGAGCGTGCACGCATGAAAATTCCCAGTAAAAAAATAAGATGAATTCACTTGAAGTTGCCACCTCAAGCAGCAAACAGAAAAGTGCTTGATAGTGCTAACGGCAAACTGCCAGAAAATGAGGAAATAGGAGAAGGAGGCTAACCGCGGATAGGTGAGGCTTAGTTTGTGCCTTGTGTGATACAGCGTGCGTATGGAGCTGCGAACTGCTGTTTCAGGAGCAAAGGCTTCAGCATTTGATAGAGGGTGAGTAACACAATATGGAAAGGCAGTTTCCGAGGAACTTCACCCAATTGGTAAGAGTTTAAAAAACCCAACACGTGCGCAGGAGTTACAACCATCCCGTGCAATCGCTTCTGAGTAATACTCGGAAGTTTAATCGTTTGTTGTGCTCTTCTTTTAATTGCTGGAAGCTTGCTTGTGTGACTTCAGTCATGGAGCAGTCATCACAGAACCTGTCAAAATGGACGTGATGAAGGTATTGCTAACTGCACAGATCTCATCCTCTGCTGAGTGTACAGTATCCAAGCACGTGGTTGTTGCATTTATCATTACAGACGTTTTTTTCAATGCTGTTTGTTGTACAGCCGTGTCATATCACAGTTGCCAAGCCTGTTATTGAACGAGAATGGTTTTTAGAAGAAGCTGTGTAATGGCTAAATACGAAACGTTAATCTTCGTGTGTTCAGACCGTAAGAGTGCTGTGACTTTGCATCATCACAGCTGTTTTCGTTGTGGTGGTTGAATTTGCAGGGGAAAAAAGTTTGACTTCAGTAAGTCACTACAACAGCAGTGTAATTTAATGCCATTCTTTAACTGAGGAAGTTAATAGTGTGTACAGGATAGGTTTAATATATTGCAGGCGTGTTGTAAATATAGCCATAATCCCGTTTCCGTTATTTCTCTAGTATCTAATCCCTTAAATTTTTTACTGTTAGTTTAGTATGCATTGCTAGACGAGATGTGAGTAAATGACAGTGATTACCAGAGAGAACAGAGTTAATCTAACCCGGTTTTAATTGGATGTCATTTAAATATTGATGTCATGAAGTTACCCAGACACACGTCCTTCTTGCTGCACATCCGCCCTCCTAAGCAGGAGGCTCAGGGGATGCACCACCTCCTCATGCAGTGCACTCCGTTTACCTGCGTTGCACCTGAAGGAGTTAAAATATCCTGCAGCGGTTTTGTTCTACCTTAATGTTGAAAGTCGTTGTTTTTAGCCTGTTTCAATCAGCAACTTGATGTATCGCCGCATATTTTAAAACGCTGATTCAGAAGGCTGGTTATAAATCCATTTGTCTGGGAAGTGGTTAGCAGCGTGGCTCAAGGAGAGGCTGTGTTGGTGGTGGGCAAGTGAAACAGCATTTTTCAGAAGTCTGCCAGGTTAACAGACACAGAAGGGCTCAGGTGTAGGCCAGGATTTTTCTCTTATTTGAAGGCTTCTCACATTTTCCTTGGTAATTTGGATTCAATTCTGGTAATTCTGTCCAATTGTCTGTCTTTTTATTTTCCCCTCCTCTCTGTGAAGCGATACTTCCTAATTGAAGGGCTGCAGTTTGGGGGATGCCCGTTTTTGGCAGCATAGATAAGAATATTCCTCTGCAAACGTGGCTGTTCGCTGAGGTTAATTATCCATAAGGCCCTGACTTTATGAGTGTCCTAGAATAGCTGTTAACTATGAATAATTTAGTGCAGCATCATATTGCATGCCACTTAAGAAGGTCTCTGTCTGTGAATCTTTATATCTCGTTGAAATCCACTTCACTCATTGCAGTTCTGTTGTGCTCTCCTCCTTCTGTTTTAAGGTTTTGTCAGCGTCTGGGGGCAATGTGAATTTTTACTACTTTTTTACCCTAAAACGTACCGGTGAAAGAGGAGGTATTGTTCCTTTGTGAAAATTTGAGGTATTAAACCTGTCCTCGTTGTTAAACTGGCCTTTACGTTTATTTTAAATCTTGCTCCTGCCCAGTGCAGCCAGCATTTTCTCCGCTGAGATTTACATACTTCAGACGATTTGCATCTTGGAAGACGCTTCGAAGCAACGCTTCATTACAGGGGAAGGAGAGAGGTTTAATGAAAGGCTCGCTAACAAGAGCACAAGATTTCCGTGCTTCCTACAAATTGCTTTAGTTGCTCGCGCATCTGGCTAGAGCAGGCTGTGTCTCATTACAGAGGCTTTTTTTTGGGGAGAAAAACTGCAAATACACAACTTTGCAGCCATTCCAAGTGCAGATAAATTTACTGTATGCCTTCAGGAGACCCGATTATTACATCTCAGCACCGGATGTGTTTTTCAAGAATGCTAAAGTGATACTGTTCTGTCGTTATCATGAGCTAGATTTTTCACAAAACACCCCAAAACGTTAGGGAAGAGCTTCATAAGGAAAGAATATGCTTTGGAAAGGCTGAGAGATGATGTCTAAGGAAGGCCTGTCAGACATGTGAGATGTTTTGCTTTGTTTTTTCCCTGTATTGCTGCGTCCAGATTTCCCTTGGTGCTCCCGTTCCCTCTCTTGAGCGGTAACTTCAGTATGGACTGAATTGGAAACCTGGGGTCCTCCTTCCCCCCAAAAAGGAGAGACAGATTTTTCAGCTCTTCTGCACATTTGTGGGTCCTGCTAGTCTATTTTCACCCCTTTAAAAGTTTATTTTAAAGCACGTGGAAGCATGTTACCCTCGCTGTCGTACAGCATGGTTAGGAGGGGAAAAAGGCAAGGGTACATCAGCACTGTGCTCACTGTTGGCTTGTTTTTATGCTCCTCTTCACTGGGATGCTGTCTTATAGCTGTGCATATCTTAGCTTGTCTTCAGAACTGTTTTGTAGGGCACTTCCAACCCCGTTTAGAAAGCAGAACTGTATTTTTCCGGATGAGATTGGCTGCAACGTATGCGCTGCTGTTAGAAGTTGACACGGTGACGTGCAGTCATCCCTCGGTGCCTGCTCGAGTGATTGAAGATGAAATAGGCCTTTTATCTTCTTGTGCTCCTTCACAGGGTAGTAAGTAATTTAGGTGTCCCTTAGGGGTTGGCAGCTAAGCGTTCGGATTTTGCTGGATGTGTTTATTTCTCTTTAGAGGCGAGGATTCAGATCAGTCCCTTTGAACAGGCGCTCTTTGAGCCGGGCATTATAGGGACGTTTTAATAAACTCTCCAGCCTGTAATAGTTCTGCAGTTTATTACAGAGCTGGCCAACGCTTTGATAGAAGTGCAGCTTTGTTTGCAGGCGGGAGGGAACTCGTGTTGGTGTTCAGTCCTGGTGTAAAATTTCTAAGGGTGTTTATTTTCAAACGAAGTCTTTAAAATTCAACTGAAGATTAGTGGGACTTTCCCTCCTCCAGGGCTTTTTGATCTGTGTTATGATTGTCTTCTCTGTGCGAGTGCTTTCTGTACGGAAATAAACTCCAGTGCGCTGTGCTAGACAGCCACGAGAAGTGGAATTGCCATTTTCCTGGATGGAGTTACAGGAGGTGTTTGTGCTGAGTCGTACGTGCCCGTGTTTTTCTCATGCACGCAGCGTGCTCTTCAGATCCTGATTTGTCTGAAACTCGAGGATGCCCTCCGACATCAGACTTCAGCTGCTGTAAATGATTAATGCCGTATCGCTTGCGTGGGTCGTCGCCGCTGGGCTCTCCCCAAACGGCAGGCGTGGGTTTTAGAGCTCCTTTGGAAAAACCAGCGCGTGCAAGGCGGCGGAGCGAGGGCACCCGCTGCGACACGCCGTGGTTCAGCCTCGCTGAGCACAGCTGCCTACCTGTGCAGACGTCTGGCACGCTGCCTCTGCCTCCACCAGCGCGAGGGCAGGAAGCTCTGGCAGCTTCCGCGAGCCCCCCAGCAGTGGTTTTACACCAGCTTCAGGCTCGGAGCGTCACGTAGGCTGGTTTTGCAGAGGGTTTGTTCTGCAGGTCTGTGCGGCGCTGCTTCAGGTGCTGGGATCCTTTGTCTTCCTGTGCAGGGCAGCTCCAGGACGGTATGAAGCGCGCACAGAAAATGGCTGTGGGGATCGGGCACTGAAGGCGATCTCCTCCCTCTACGTATGTTCCTTTACCCGCTCTTTTTGGTACCTTGGAGGGAATTTTACTGCCAACGTGTGCGCTGTGACTGCAGGGCTTCTGGCAGCAGAGAGGCAGAAGTTCCTGAAAGATTTCTGTTGCTGTTAACGTAAGAATTTACTGGTGCTGCACACAAGAACAAGCCAACCTTCATACCTGAAGGTGTGGGAGGAAACAGACGGTGAAGTTACATTCTGCCTCTTATTTTCGTCTTTTAAAGTACTTCTCATGTTCCTGTTGAAATGTGTCAGTTAAATTGTTGCAGTATGGAAAAAAAACCACCTATGTAGCTGGTAGAGTGTCTTTTTTTTTGTTAGTCTGCAACCAGAACTTCATTAAAGCCTTGATATTTGTTGTTTCTCCTTCAGCTTTTATCAAGTGGTGATTTTATGCAATGGCATCGAGCCACAGTTCTTCACCAGTGCCTCAGTCTAACAGCAGCGATGCTTTCTTTAAGAAGGAAATGGATGTTGCAAAGCGCTTTCGACCTGTGCAGTCACTGCCTGATGTCTGTCCCAAGGAGCCCACAGGTAACGTCGTCGTGCAAGGAGAGTGAAAATGCGGTTACGTTTGCTAGTGTGAAAATCCATTTTCAATTCTTCAGTCAGATTTCCAAATTTTCTTTCATTTTGTGTGTAGTGTACTAAGCCATGGCCTTGTTTCAAAGTATGCTGTAGTTCTGCTTCTTACCATCCAGTTTCCCTTTGCAGCAATAGGAGACCCCATTTGCAGCTTCTTCTTAGGTCTCCACGTTATAGGTAGGGTCTTGTCTGTGTGTTTCTACACTGTAGCTATGGTTCTTACCACATACAAAGAAAAAAGGTGGAACAGATCTATCCAGTGTGCTTGGAGTCTTTTTGCTCTACGTCTGTGTAACACCCCAGCCCTTTTGCAGGGGGAAGCAAAAGACCAAGACCTGTCTGTACCACTGTCATAAGCCTCTAGTGGTATCATAAGACCAGGTTGTGGTCAAAGTCATAGCTGATGCGGTATACCAAAGCTTAGTTGATCAAGAGGGGTGGTGGGATAAGATCTTAAGAATTAAGGAATATGATTCTAATGAATTTCAACTATATTTCTGACCAGGTAGTCCAGATTATTAAAAATGAGTTTAAGTGGTTGGATTTTTTTCCTCTTCAGTGGAAGTTAATGGTGTTGAGCTAAAGATACTTAGTGAGTGTGGATACACTTTTGTGTTCAAAACTTGCGTTGCTTAATGTGATAGAAGAAATGCAAGGTAGTGTTGAAGAAGCAAAAATACAATTTTTGTTTTCTCGTCTTAAAAAAAACAAAAACACTGTCTTGTCTTTTGTGCCGCAGGCGATCCCAGTAATTTATGTGACAGCCCATCTCTAGTTGCGGATCAGCACAGATGGACTATTTATCATTCCAAAGTCAATCTCCCAGCAGCGCTAAATGATCCTAGGTTAGCAAAAAGGGAATCTGATTTCTTTACAAAAACATGGGGAGTGGACTTTGTGGACACTGAAGTCACGCCTTCATTCTACCTCCCACAGATCACCAAGGAACATTTTGCATTATACCAACAGGAAATCACTCCGGTAAGGATGCAAAATTCGATGCACGTGGTGCTAGGGGCCAAAAAAAGATAGGAGAACCTGCCTGTAATTAGTGATTGTCCCTGCTAGTAGTCCATCATACAGTTAGCTGATCATTAATTTGTTCTCCAGTGCTTGTTGACTTTCCATTAGGCATTTTTCGTTTTATAATCTCAATATTGTTAGCGTGAAGAATGTCTGAATTCCATCTTGAAAATTTCTCACTTGTATTTCTGAATACTGCAGTCTGCACCAGGGCTTGCATTTCATATTCAATCCTTCTGATTATTAATCCTTTTTCTGTAAGGATTGTTTAATGATTGAGCTCTACAGTGCAACCTAATATTTTAAGACCTTCGGATCAAATATAAAACATAACTAAGTGCTGCAAGGATTAGAGATATTTCTAAAGAATCTCCAATTTAAACATTTATACGTGAAGTTCTAAAAGTATAAATAGATCTATTATTTCAATGATTTCTTTTGTAACAGGAAATTTTAAGCTACATCTAAGGACACCAGGACCAGTAGGAGACTTCTAAAAACTCTTAAAATACAGGTGTCAGTAAGTATGTAGTAACATTCTTTTATTTATTTATTTATTTATTTTATTTTGAACTGAAAGAACATACAGAAGTCTCCCACTGTTTTCTGCTTCCTTGGTTTGTAGCTTTCTTACCTTTCTGCTGTTACAGAATTGGCTGCAGGAAGTGTTACTTGTGTAAATCACAGTTAAAGTATGTCAAAGGGAATTGTCTGTAATGCCATTCATTCACAAACTCGACATTCAAAGCATTTAAAAGCTCTGTTAATTTGTAATGCAGCAACTGTGAAATGAAAGAAGGTTTTGGAAAGAGGAACTGGCCCACGATGTAGCTTCTAGCAGAGATGTAGATATCTATCAGTGGTGTTGAGAAGCATAATTTCTGACCACTATGGTCTCTAGTGCTGACTGCACCTGTAGGTAAAACTTGAAGCTCAGCATGACAAAACAAGATAAGTGATTTCAGCTAGGTGTTCATTAACAGGATGTAGAAGCAATATCTACGTTGATTCAATTAATTAAGCAATGAAAGAGCATTTTGTGTCAGTGTGATTTCTGGATTAGGCAGCAAATAAGCATTTGGATATGTAATTAAAAGCCAATAATCTGTGGTTATCTCCTATTACATATAGAGGTTATATGGGTTTTTCAATAACTGAAAAAACAACATAGCAACCAAAACTTTTAACCTGTGGTATCTTTCACCTGGACAAACATCTGAGCTTTTAAGAGGAAAAAAATATTATTGTGAAGCTGTCAGAATTATTTGGCATGGTGCAGTATGTTTCCGTGAAAATGTTCTGTTTCAAAGAATTTTTTTTAAGTCTCAGAGTAATTTTTTAATATATTTTCTCTTTTACAGAGAGAGAAGGTTCATGAAAGATGCAAGAATATTTGTCCTCCTAAAGATACCTTCGACAGGACTCTGTTACACACCCATGGTATAGTCAAAGCCCTCCTTTAGTCATTAAAAATTCATTCCTTTAATGAATACTATAACATACTGATAATCTCTTTTACTTGTTCATAGGCTTCGTGTGCAAAAATAGCTGCTGGTGATTTCTTTGTAACAATAATTGAAAACCTAAACATGATTGACTAGATGTATTTGTGACCAGTGCTCATATCTGATAGGCCAAAATGCTTCTGAGACCTGCTCATATTTTTTTTTTCTTGGCATGCTTACATTCGTGGTAGGTCACTAAGTCCCTGGCAGTGTTTTCTTTAACTTTCTTTTGTTTAAGATAAGCTGAAACTATTAGGGCAACCTTCTAGCAGCTCTTGACTTTGCAACGAAGAGCAGCAGTGGGCCATTCCTGACTCTGCCATGAGGATCAAAGAATGGCTGAACTTGGAGGTGACCTCTCAGGATGGCCTAGTCCAAACCCTATGCTCAAGCAGGGTCACCTCAGGCAGCTGCCCAGGACCCTGTTCACTCTGGTTTTGAGTATTTCTACAGACAGAGACTACACAGCCTCTCTGGGCAGCCTGTTTCAGTTTAGGCCACCCACACCATAGAAGATGGAATTTTTTGTGTTTCATTTTGTACTTGTTGCCTCTTATACTGTCACTGGCCACCACTGAGAAGAGTTTGGTTCCCTCTTCTCTGTGCACTCTCGGATATTTACAAACACTGATAAGATTCCCCTGAGCTTTTCCGTGTGGAAAAGCCAGAGCTCTCTGTCTCTCCTTGTAGGAAAGATACCCCAGTCCCTCATTCATGTTTGTGGCCCTTCACTGGACTCGCTGCAATATGTCCAGCCCAGAACTGGGTACAGTACTCCAGATGCAATCTCACCAGTTCTGTGTAGAGATAAAGAATCAGCTTCCCTTGACCTGCTGCCAGTGTTTTTCCTAATACAGTCCGGGATACTTTGCCACAAGGGTGCAGTGCTGGCTCACGGTTGGTTTGTTGTCCAGGAGGACCCCCCCCCCTCCCCCCAGATCCTTCTCTGCACAGATGCTGTGCAGCTGCTCGACCCTGAGTGTGTTGTGTGCCTGGGGTTATTCCTCCCCCAGGTGCAGGGCTTCGCATTTCCTATTGTTGAACCTCATGAAATTCCACTCTGGCCAATTCTGTTTAGTGTTTCTGTTCTTGGTGTTAGCAAGGACAACCTGGAGCACTTTTCTTTGGTGTCTGCAGGCATAGCAAGGCTGAATTTCAAGATTTTATGGAAATAGTTCGGCTAATATGAAACTTGACAAAGGAAGGGGAGAGGCAAAATGAAAAACAAAATACAAAACAAAAGGAAAATAAACCCTTATAAGCTGCAGCAACTTTGTAATATTTAATTTTTATGTTAACATTTTTGAGAAAATGAATTAAAGATTAATTTTCAAATCTCTGATCAGGCTCATCTATATCAATAGTCTACATGTAATGCCGCAAGAAGCATTCAGTACTATACTGCTTGTGATCATGTTGTTCTTCCAACCATCTTTCTTCCTTCTTTTCCATTAAAAAACAAAACAAAAAAAACCAAAAACAAAACAAAACAAACAAAAAAAAACCTTCTGGGTTTCCCTTTGTTATTTTGAATTAGCTCTTCCTGAATGAATCCGTTTGTGGCACATACTGCGAAATACAAGTTCCTTCTTTAGGCTTAGCTTTATCCATTTTGAAAGAGTTTTGTTTTTAGAAAGAAAAAATGTAAAGAAAAATATAAGAAAAATACTGTCTGTCACCAGAGTGTCTGGACACTCCTTTTGTAGGTGGACAATTCCTAGAAACATCATTTGGTAAACTGAAACTCTGGATTTTCTATAGTTTCTTTTTTAGGCATTGCTTGTTTTTCCCCCAGCTCTGGCCCACAAGACCTGGCCTTTCACTTCCATAAGAGTTGGTCTGTCCAACTACTGAGAACAGCAGGATGATTCTTAGGTTTCCTTTAGTATTTCAATATCCATCAAGTAACAAAGAGGTGAGAGAAATTAGGGAGATAATTTTGATGTTCTGCTTACCGTGCTTGTTAAGAACAGGGAGACTGTCCAGCTGAGGTACAAGCCTTATCCAGTCAGGCCTTGAAAACCTTCAAGGACGGAGACCATCCAGTATCTCTGGACAGCCTGCTTGACTGTCCTCATGGTGAAAATGGTTTTCTTGTTCAGTCAGAACTTTTTTTGTTTCGGTTTATGATCCCGTTACTTGTCCACTCACTGTGAGGAGTCTGGCACTGTTGTCTTGAAAACCTTGTAGCATTTTAAAGTGTTTGAGGAAATTGTTTATAATTCTTTGCTCATGAATGACTTCTTGTGTTTTGCTTAATTTTAGATAAATCCAGGACAGATCTGGAACAAGTACCTAAGGTATGGTTTCTGTGAACTCTAAACTTTTACAAGGGTTTCTCACATATATCCTTGAATGTATGGATGTACTCCCCTGTTATGTGGAAGTCTTGTCCCAGCTGATGACTTGAACTGATTATCAAGAGTGTCTGCAACGCTCTGAATTTACAAAAATTGAGAACAAGCTGCTTTTTCATTTGTTTGTTCGTTTTGTTAATGTTGACTATAAAGTTAATTTTGTTCTACTTAAAGTAGAATACAAATGCCATTATGTTTTTCATCTTTAATAGTTAAAACCTTAGAGCTGGGCAAAATTACCTAGCCTGTGTTTTAGGAGGAAGGGGAAACTAGAGAGTTCAGTAGACGTTTGAATATTGCATAGTGTGCAACTTAGCACTGAGTTTAACTCCTGGAATCCTCAACAGTGCCAGTTGTGTAGCCTGTTGCTTCAACAGCTGTGACTGCAACATTTAAAGCCCCAGAAACAAGAGTGTTTGAGTGTAGTGTGGTGCTGTAGCCTGTGCTGAACCTCCTAAAATTACACTTCATAAATAAGAGAAAGGGGATGTACTGTCTACTTCCAGGTTTATACCAATTTTGTCAAGTAAAATTAACATGATCACAGAGAACTTCAGACTGATAGTTCTCTGAGATGCATAGAGTACATGTTAAATGCTATCAAACCTTTCTATGATCAGCACATTTGCTGTGCTAAAGGAGAAACATTTGAGGCCTTGTTCCCTTCTATGCAGCACTTGGTGCACGTGAGCAGCTGGCTGGATCCTCAGTCTGGCAGAAACCAGGGCCCCAGAAATGAGCATATCAGCAGTGGGGTGACTCTGCTTTTGAAGAATGTTTGCTCTGATCCTTTAAAGGATCTACCTGCAGCTTGTTGTTTAGATCACGACCCAGGTCATTTTGGGGTGGACTTCCACTTCTATGAAAATAACGTGTCAGATCACACGTGCTTTTAGGGTGTGAAGTAAATCACTTGTAAGATCTGTTTGCTTGGATTAACGAAAACTTATTTTTGGAAAAAAATATAAATCAGCATTAGTCTTCTTAACCAGGATGTCTGTTAAACTGGCAAGGATGAACGTAGGGGTGAGAGACATGCATTTTTTTTTTATTTTGCTTTTCTGTTTCAGATTTTTATGAAACCAGATTTTGCCTTGGAAGATTCCTTAACGTTTAATGCCGTTTTACCATGGTCCCATTTTAGTACTGCTGGTGGAAAAGGAAATCGTGACGCAGCTTCCTCCAAGTTACTTCAGGAAAAGGTAAGAATTTGATGCAACATGTCATTATACATCCTAGCTGCTACTACAAAGAAGCTATTGGCAGTCAAGTTCATTGCTGCTGTCCTGTACTAGTTGCTGAGTTTGACAACTTTGGCTTTACATCAGGTTACACATTGTTAGTAAACAATGCAAGAACTTTTTTCCCTTCTAAATAAATGCATCTATCAAATCTGTGGGGGGAAAAAAACTGCATATAGCACAGTAATTGGCTAATGATTGCTAAAACTGAATGAAACAGGTATACGTTGAGAACTTTGAGATGTGAAGCTGTTTGTTAGGGAGGAAGAGCAATTCCATGAGAAGGGTAAGCTAGAGGTTTTAGAACATCTGCTAAGACTACTGCTTTCTCATGTCTCAGGAGAACTCCAAGGCACTGTGGTTTCTGTACTAAAAGAAATACTGAATACCAAGCTTTTGTATGTCAGGAACTTCTCTTACCTTTTATTATGTCATCTGTGCTGATCCATTTTGCATTTCACAAAGGACTTGTGTATGTTGGAGAGCAAGAAAGTGGAGCTGCTTCATTTATATTGGAAGCACAAGTCTTTGCTTATTCTTTTTTGGTTTTTAGAGTTAAGTATTCAGTATAGAAATCCCCTACTGAATCCCTTTTAAGGTATAAATACCCATGAAGTAGTTATAGAAAATCAAAATAATTTTAGAGTCTATTCTAACTTTGGTTTTCCTTCCTGCTTAACCTACTAAAGCTTCTGGGAGCTAGCATTAAAAACAAAAACAAACAAAAAAAAAAAGTGAGGTGACTTGGAAAAAAATGACATCTGGAAGATGTTTCCAAATATCCAGGTGTTAGTCTTCCTGCTTTCCCTCCAGGTCAGGAGGGACATGCAGGCCCTGCTTTAAGATAACTGATAACTTGCTCCTTCATTGCTTTATCCTCACACACCTAGAGGTGGCTTTTGGAAATACGACTTCGGAGATTTTGGCACTTGCTGTCTGAAGTTGAAAAAACTGTGTCTGGCACATGCTTGAAACTCCCAGAGTGTGCCTGGGAGAAGGTGTGCTGGTTTTCCTGCCAGCAGCAGGATGGACACTCAACAGAGACTTGAGTGAAGGAGACCCAGAGCCCACTTTGCAGCAGAATGAAACTAAGGTTATAAATAGCTGTGAGCCATGCTTTTTTAGAGAGATGGTAGAAATATCTAAATAGCATAAAGCAGTTCTGTTGCCTCCAAAGCCACATGCGTGACAACCAAATTATTACAGTTTCATGCTACCAGAATTGGCCCAAATTTTGTTTTACTTGTTTTAAAGGCTCAGAACTGCCCCAGATTTGTTCTCTCCAGGTGTAAACATGCCTCCTGCTGTCCAAATTTCATCCTTAGCTCCAGGCACAATTTTTCAGCAGGATTTGGAAAACCCTGCCATAAGCACACATATTTAGGCTATTGCTGCTTATCTACTTGAACAACTTCCCCCTGATGTTTGTCCATCTTACCTGCTATTTCCTGCCCTACACTGGGACTTGTCAGCTCTTTGAGGCAGGTAGTATTGTTTTGTTCTGTTTGTTCTGTAGTGCTTGGCATAGTGAAAGGGCCTGGGGCATCTGGATCATGTAAATAAATGATCATAATAACCCTTTCTCTGATCCCTGTGTCACAGCAGGTCTCAGCTTCTCGCATGGGCTAGGTGTGTCACAGCTGGCTGGTGGAGGACATTTTTGATTAAATGTTGTACAAAAAAAGATGGCTTTGCATATTGCATAAATCCCCAGCATTAAATATATGCAGGATGAAAACAGCTATAAGACAGAAACATTTCTCTGTTTTTTTTCCCCCTCAGTTTCTAGGTGGGCCTTTTGAAATTCAGCATGAGGTTTGAGTGCATGGCACCTCCCCAAAAAAACAGGTCATCTGAGTATTAGCATTCAGACGAGCATCCTAATGCCTTAGTCCTTTGAGTTTGCACATTCAGCGTAAGCCAGAACACAGAGCTTTTGCAGCTCAACTGATCAGGCCAACCCAGTGGCCTGGTAACACAAAGAATTTGAATTTGTTCGACACAAAAAATGTGAATCTCAGGTTCCAAACGTGTAGGTATGCTCTGTCTCTGGGAATCCCACAGTGCCAGCACACATGAAATAACCTTAGCAGGAGCTCCAACTGGCTGGCAAAAAGCGACTGCAGCCAGACATCTCCTGAGGATTTTTCTATAAAGATGATTCTACAGCCTTTTAACTGAGCAGACCCGGAGCCATGCCATCAAACGCAGTCATGATGCATCTTTATCAACTTGAATGGCTCTAAGTACATAATATATTTGCACATGTATACTGTTGGGTACTGCAAGCCAGTACCCCAAACTGTCTGTTGGTTAATGGCTGTATTGTAATAGTGCCAGTGTGCAACCCCTGTGGTGCAAAAGCCTGGGTATTTTAAAACTATTTGGCTTTTTATCTTGTCATTTTCAAGCAGGAGAGGCATGAGGTCTTCCCAAAGTGATTTTTTGAGCTCATGTAGAAACAAATGAACAAACCACAACAGGTGGTATTTGCTTGCTACTCTGACAAGGATTTTAAATATAATATTATAGCATTTTTGGTTATTAGCAAAATGTCCTTGTGATGCAATGAGATGTTTCAGTTGTACTCTCGGTGTATGTTTTCATGGTGATAAACGTGACAAGCCATAACAATTTCCCCTTCCATCTTTCCAGCTGAGCCATTACCTGGACATTGTGGAAGTCAATATTGCTCATCAGATTTCTCTGCGCTCTGAAGCATTTTTTCATGCAATGACCTCTCAGCATGAGTTGCAGGACTACCTCAGGAAAACCTCCCAGGCTGTAAAATTACTTAGAGAGAAAATCTCCAAAATTGATAAAGTAATGTGTGAAGGATCACTTCGAGTTTTAAGACTGTCGCTCACCAGAAATAACTGTATAAAAGCATACAATAAACTGAAGCTAATGGCTACTGTACACCAAACGCAGCCCACGGTACAGTTGCTGTTGTCCACTTCTGAGTTTGTTGGAGCTTTGGACTTAATAGCAACAACGCAGGAGGTGTTGCAGCAAGAACTTCAAGGCATTCACAGTTTCCGGTAGGTAACCATCTAGGAAGTTAATAAAATGCAAGCAGAGCTAGAGGGTGTCAGGCGTGTTATCTGGCTGATATGGGTTGTTTTACCTGTGTTTGCTCATTCTTAGAGGACAAAAAGTACAAAACGTAAGTAAAGCATATGTAGTGTGACTGCTGCATGTGCCAGATATATTTTATTTTGGTGATCTTTTAATATCGAGATGCTCTGTACTCCTTTCTTGTCTACAGGTGGTTTAGAGGTGCAGTGACTGGACCTTCATCTTGCAGGGTTTGTAGCCCAGAGGTGAGAGATGTTTCTCAGCGGTGGTCTACATTCCTCATGCAGAGGTCTGCCCCCAGCCTGTCCTTGGGCTCGAAGAAGCTTTGCAAGCAAAAGCCAGTGCAAAGCTATCAAATCATGGCTCAAAATGTGATCTGAAGTTGACAGCTGGTCAGATGGGATGTGTTCAGCAGCACCTCCTCCTGGGGAGAGCTCTATTTACAGTGGCCAGGGATGCATTTTCCCTGCTGAGAAATCCAGTTGGGGTTGGGAAAAAACAGTGAGAAGATTCTGCCCGAGCTCCTGCTGCTGGTTTTTCACCTGTGTTTGTTACGGTCACGGGAGTTAGTGAGTCCAGGGTCCCGTGCTGGTTGCTGTTCATGGTGGATACTCAGAGCTCCGTTTGGGAGATGGTGCTGCACTGGGCAGGGTCCTCCGTGACGTGCAGGAGTATCGGCACATCAGAATCCTTTTAGTTGGTGCAAAATAAGCTATTATAACTGCTGTGTTCACTACAACAGTGTCATATGCAAAGCTGCCGCTGTGGTACGATGCTGGTAGAAGTAGTGTATGTTAAGTAGGTTCGCAGAATTGTCTTAGCCAGTTGAGGAGCTGCTTACTTAGTTTCATAAGTTGATGCTATTTTTTGGCTTGGTTTTGAGGTTATGTGGTTCCTGCAACCCAATGGTTTCCAGTTTTTGTAATTAAAAATGTGGTGGTTGCTCAATAACTGCAACATGAATATTGAGAACTTTATGCGGTTACTATTGTGGTCCATCTGTGCTGGCAGGCTCCTCTTCTAACACCCCTTCTAGCTGGTTCAGAAACAGAATCAAATTTTATGTAGGAGAAACTCAGAAAAATTCTTTAAAAGAAAAATATCCCACTTTTTTTTTTAAGCTAATAGACTTGACCAAGTCATATTTGTATTTATGTTACTGATACTGAGTGTACTTCTACAAACCTGAGACATCGTAAGAATTAGCTTTCTTTTGCAATCAGTTAAGCTAAGTTACATGCAATGCTGGCAGAGTGCAGTTATGTTGTCATACTTGATGTTCCAAGAATGTGTAACTATTTTAAATTTACAATCAGATGTGGAACATACTTGCAGGTAAATATCTTGTCTATAAAAAGTGATTTCTGTGAATAATGTCTAGTTGGTTGGTATGGTAGAATTAAAAAATAATTTGTTTTATTTATCTATTTAATTTTTTTAAGTGATATGAGTGGGAAATGTCCTCTCTGCCTTGGATAGTAAAGGTTCAGAAAGCTGAATTAATTGCAGCCTCATTCCTCAGCCCCACCAGGGATGCAAACGCAGCCCTGTGTCTCTGACAAACCCAGCACGCTTGCTCCCAAGTCTTACAATAGCCTCTGCGTGTTGCATGTCTGGAGAAATAATGTGCAATGAAAAGATGGGAATCTTGATGAAAACTGCTCAGTAGAATGTTGGTTTTGAAAACAATAATAAGAAATTAATGCCATACACAAATACTTCAGCTTTTTTCCACAAAATCCTGAATGGCTGTGGTTTGCTGTGAGCACAAATGCTGCAATTGTCAAGTGAGATAAATACCTGTTTTATCTGGAGGAGAGAGGAGTTTCCGAATAATTGCTCTCTCTTTTTTCTTTCCTAAAATATTCAGTATCATTTTTTCCACAACCAAACAAAACGAACTTGTTGCTTCAGTGTATTGTGTGCGACAGCTTGCGGAGTTTGTTAAACAGACATTGTTAGCTTTAAATCAAGTCACGTTGCTGCATCGTTCAATGCAAATTGGTGTCTTTAATACAGGTTAATGTCCCTGGTGATTATATTTATTGATTATAGCATTATGATTGTCCCTAGCTACTATTGTAGGGTAGAATTACAGTTTTAGAGCTCTTTAACATTTGCAAGTTCATCTTTTTAATTAAAAAGATGAACAAACAGTGTGTTAATTAAATTGCAAAGCTATACTGCCAGTCTTTATGTTGTTTTTACAATCCTTGTTCGGGGTGTTGGAGATCCCATACATTTTTACATGGGTGTGTTGGCATATCAGGCATCATACAGCAAAACAGAGATGCCTGGAAGCACTGTTCTCATCTGTATATTTTTAATGAATTTTTGCCCTGCACCAACAATTTTACTTAATGGAGTTGTAGTCTAACTACAGTTGTCCAGCTCTTGTCGGATGTGTTGGATGTTTTCACACTTAAGAAGTGTGAGAGGGTAGGTTGCATTGGGTTTAAATAAATTTGGGTTGGTTTTTATAGATACGTGGTGATCTCAGCAGTCAGTGGAAGCTGAAAAGCCAGGAGTGTTCAGCATCTCTGAAGTTCCCAGTTTTATTTTTGCTCTGCTAAAAGTCTCTCTAGCTGCACAGCTTCTAAAGTCTAGTCGACATGTCCGATGTGAGAAATTCCCTCGTGGCTTTGTAGGAAAACAGTTTGCGAAATACTGTTTAAAATCTGCAATACATGAAAAAGTATTTTTAAAATTGAATGGTATGAAAATGGCACACTTGAAAATTCTTCTGTTCTCTGAAAGCCATTCTGTCACGTGAAGCTGTTCCTGTATCTCAGTCATGTAAAGTAAATATCTTGACAGTATTAGAAGCTCAAATGTTTGAAGTGGAAGAATATTCAGCAAAAGAAGCATTTCGTCTTTTTAACAGCTACATACAGTCAAGCGCTGAGTATTCCTGCTTCTGGTTCCCTTCATTGGGAAGAGAGGGTACTCAGCATCTTCCGACAAAGTCTTGCATCCAATTTTAATGTTCCATTAACATTCAAGTCCGTATGTTTTTCCTGCAAGGTGATGGTGCCTCTGAAAAATGTGTGGTTTCAGCTGCTCTAAGAACTGAGAGATTTGTGCCTCCCATTAAGCCAGCATTGATTGCATGGAAATTACCTGCTGGGTGGTTATTTTCTTCAACTGTGAACTAATGATTCATTTTCGGGTTGATTATTTAGCTCATATCTCAATGGCTGTTTTTTCTTAGGCATCTTGGCTCACAGCTTTGTGAACTGGAAAAGCTGATAGATAAAATGATGATTGCAGAGTTTTCAACTTACGCTCGCAATGATTTAAATAGACCCCTAGAAGATGATTGCCAAATTCTAGAAGAGGTATGTCTGTTATTGAAATAAACTGTCTGATGAATATGTTTGCATCTGTAACGTCCTTAATTAGCACCAACTAATTCATTCGGGTCCCTAGTAGCAACGTTATCATTTTGCGCAATTTCTCATCCAAATTCTCCCCACCCCTATTTGTACTTGATCTAATTAAATAATTGTAGCTAACCATCTGGAACTGCAATCCAGTCCTATTTTATTTTTATTTCTTTAAATAATCAGTTCTATTTTAAATGTATAGTGAGTTTTAGTTCATTTCATGAACGTCAACATGTAAGTGGAAGAGAACATGGACCCTCGTATTTGCAGTGAAAGTTGTTCATGTTGTTCTCATTTTGTCTCCCTATGCACTTATGGGTGCTTATATCAAGCATATGGTTGTCCTGAGTACATACTTCATTTGCAGGGTATCTTCCTTTGAATATCACAAATTTCTGAAGATTAAGCTATTGTGATGGCTTTTGAGCCAGAAAAATATATTTTCTGGCTCAAAAATAAAAAGATACACATTTTTCTGGATTTTACCTGTACAATTCTGCCATAATTGCCAGATCTTGTGAACTGTTTAGTCTTGTATAATCCATGGGTTTCATGAAATGTGGCGAATGGCAGTAGCATTTAAATATTCCCATTTCTGCCCTGCAGTTTCTCCCCGTCTCGATGCTGCAATGTGGTAGCCTCTCACTTGTGCTGGTGCAATTGTGTTGAGTGTCATTCTTGCTTGCGGTAAGGAAGCTCATTAGTCTTAGGAAATGCATATGCTTTCGAGCACAATTGCATGAGCACAACTGAGGAACAGGGATGAAAATAACTGTGAGGAAGGGACTCCGTTAGCTGGTATTGCCACAGGAAACTTTGTACGGTTAAACCATGGCGTTAGTCTCAAGGCACTGGACTGATCTAAATTCTGTCCGCCGTTTGTTTGATACGTGAGCTCTTATTGCTGTGCAAATTCTTAAAATCGTTTCTTGTTTTCATCTTGATGGTTTTAGTGTTTCTTTTTCTTGATAGGAGAGACTTGTATCACTAGTATTTGGACTTTTAAAGCAGAGAAATCTCAATTTTTATGAAATATACGGAGATGAAATGATTATTACTGCAAAGAACATAATTAAACAGGTAAGCCAAATGTTTCAAACTCCTCTGACAAGGTCACCTCAACCTCTTTAAAATGTTTTTTTTTGTTGTTGTTGTTATTATTCAAGTAGTTAAGAACAATTTTGAAATGTTTTGGTGGTGAATTATCTCATGTTTAGAGCAGCTGAGCTTACAAACACAAAGGACTTCCTGAAGCACAAAAGTCTGTCTGCAGAGAAGACCTTCTGCAAGGAGTAGGTACAGGAAGCACAAGTATGGCTGAAGATCACAGCCTATGGGACTGCAATTAGTCTGAATCCATGGTTTTAGCTTTTCTTTCTTCTTTTAGCGCACGGCTTTCCCAAGTAGTATAGTAGTATCACAATACTGTTTCAAACAAACAAGCAAACAAACAAAAAACACCACCAAACCAAAACAAGAACAACAAAACGTCAGGTTGTTGGCATAAACACATTAAAAAAGAATAATAAAAAAATCCCAATTGAAAAACAAACAAACAACCAGCACATGATACAGAAAACATTACTTGCCTCACTGCTAGCCCAGACCTAGTATAGGCATGTGGTTAAAAGGTGGAAAACATCCCTGCCTTTTCTGAAGAGAGCAAGGTGAGTTAATGACAAAGGTAGTAGTGCTTGCCTGTAAGAATTACTTCAAAAATAAACCTT
Organism: Nettapus auritus; assembly: GCA_011076525.1. Lineage (NCBI taxonomy): Eukaryota > Metazoa > Chordata > Aves > Anseriformes > Anatidae > Nettapus > Nettapus auritus. Next base: position 5,671,315 of record CM021767.1, read on the forward strand.
TGTCCACTTTAGTCTGGTTGCATGCCAGTTAGGGCTGTATGTCTGTATTTTCAAACCAAAAGTCCTTGTAGATAAAAAGAGCTAAAACCAAAAAATGAACAAATGGCTCCAGTTTGTCTTCTCTGGAGAAAAATGCATGGATTGTTTTGAACAGTGACATGATGGCTTTTGTTTACAAACAAAAACTTAGGCTGAACTTTGAACATGTTTGGAATTTCATTTTTTACTCATCTCGTTTGTTTGCATGTACATGTGGGGTATTATGTAGGGGTGGGTTTTTCCCCCTTAAAGAGACATGATTATTTCAAGAGTCAGGTTGTGATGTGTTAGCAGCCACCCGTGATTTGTATCCCAAAGATGGGGAGACAGTTAGGTGGTGGGTTGGCCTTTAGAGTTCACAGCTGTGTTGTGAATCAGATCGGGAGCTTCCCCAGGTTTTAAAAGTTTGGAATTCTTTTAATTCTTATTATTTTGAAGGTTTTGTTTTAAGCCAGATTAGCTTCCCAAGTCCATCTCGGACTGCAGCCCCGTGGTTCTGTTGATCTGGTTGTGCAGGATAGGTAGAGATAACAGAAACCAGCGTTGCTGATGCTTATCATGGCAGAATGAGAAGACAAAGCGATGTGTGCGACTGCACCACCCCTTCATGTAAGGATTTGGCTATGATACGAGTCCTTTCTCACTTGACAACGCACTTCAGATCATGTTAAGTGCCCCTGCCTCTCGCTGCTTGTTCCCCTCCCACCTGAAAGCAGTGGAAAGCTGGGCCGGGTCACTGCCCAGCTCCCTGAAAGGTCAGCGGTGGGTGGGAGCAAGCACTACTTTCTAGTCATGCTGTGTTACTGTAATCCTGGAAAAACAAGGGCATACACCTTCTGTCTACAGCTGCACGAATGGGGAACACCAGAATAAACCTGTTATCTGCCCATCAGTCTCCTGTTTTTTCACTTGCCTATGTCGGCAGTCCCGAGGAGACCTTTTTGCCTTTAAATTCTGCCTGCTCAGATAGTGGGCAGGTAGCACTCTGTTTCCCTGCTCACCTTCAGCCATATGTTGTTTTCCCTATTCTGCTGGGAACATTTGTCTTTACGTTGTGATTTTTCAGCCACCTCTGCTCAGTAATAGATGAAGTTCAATCAACTTCCAATAAAAGTTTCTATTAAATAGGGAAAAGTGACAGGCTCAGAGTACTTCTGCGTGGCTTGTGGAATATGTTTGTGTCATTGTGGCCTATTGTCTGAGCTTTTAAAGACGTTTTTCCTTAATAGAGGAAACCGTTTCCCTCCCGTGTCTCAAATGTGTTTCCTGTTCAGGCGCAGTGCTGGGCTGTTTTGGTCAGTACTTCAGTAGCTCTTTATTGCCAGGCAGGTGGAAGAGCAGAGATCTGTAAGCACTGAACTCCCTGCATAGTTCAGGAACAAGATCTGTTTTCAAGAAGCTTCTGTACTGACCACCATTACCCAAAGCTCAGGTAAAATCAGTGTAGCTTGAGATGGCTGCCATCACTCGCCGCTTGGGTTGTTCACGTGTATGTAAAGGCAAGATGAGTCCATATGCTGCTGACTCATTTCGTCAGGTTATTGATTGACATTTGGAAGAAAACCTCTACTTCAGTCTAAACGAAGTTAATTTGTACCGTGCCCTTACAAGACAAGTAACGTGAAAAGAGATCAGTGAGCAAATCGCTGTAAAACAGTAGATGGGTTTGGAATGAAAATCGATCGTTCTGGAGACCTGAAGAAGCCGTCCAGTTTCATGTGTGCTAGCTGAAAGTGGTACCACACAGCATCCTTTAAGGAAAGGCCACAACACAGCAATAAGCGTGGAGAAATCTAGCAACAGAGGTCCTCTGCATTGTGCAACTAGATGTTGGGGGGGTTGTCTTGTTGGTTTTGTTTGTTTTGCTTTCGTTGATTTTTTTTTTTTCCTTAGAGAAACGAGCTGTTAAATGATACAAACTGTCTTTCCTTTTTGGTTTTCTTTTTCCTCATTTAACTCGAGGTTTATTGTGCATGCTATGAAATTCAGCAGCAGTTAGAAGCTAAGATCTTTTTTTTGTTTTGTTTTTCCCTTTTAAATTTGACAGTGTGTGGTTAATACGGTATCGCAGATAGAAGAAATAGATACAGAAGTGGTTGTTAAGTAAGTATACAGCTAGATTATTTTTTTTTGTGGTGGGTGGGGGACAGGAGACGGATGCTTTTAGCACAGATAAATTAACCGTTCTAATTTTTGCTTCAGTTTCCCTATCACCAAGGATTACCCTTCTGTTTCACCTTCAGCCTCTGCTCCTGTCTGCCTTTGAGAGAATATTGCGTATTCCTTTTCTCGTTCAGACTCTAATGCTACAAATCTTTCCCTTAAGTTAAAGTTACTTTTGAAATAAATACTAAAATTCTCTGATCCTCATTGCATAAAGCCTAAACTACCGTACCTAGGCATATACTGACTACCTGTAGGCATTCCCTGTTGTTATAACATGGGATTTTGTACCAAAATGTGTCAGTAGTTTCAGTGCCTCCCATATGAATGAGAATAGGAGCTACCTGGAGAGGAGATGAGGCTACACCAGCTCTCCGAAACAGGCCAGCAGGGCCCTCACAAAGTCCTTCAGAGGCAAATGCCTCTGTTGGCGCTTGCGAGGCTACATCTGGTGGCTGTGCTCAGTTTTGGACTCCCCAGTACGAGAATTGAGGCACTGAGATCCAGCAGAGGGCAGTGCTCAAAGGAGCTGGGTTTGTTCAGCCTCAGGAGTGGAGAGCTGCCTGCAGCTACCCTGTGGGAGAGTTCTGGCAGAGATGGAGACAGAGCCAACCTCCTCTGAGAGGTGGGCAAGCGAAGGACACGAGGGGCGAGCAGGGAACAAGATGGAAGCTGAGAAGTGATAATTGAATCGTAGGAAACACAGGTTTTACTGTAAGGATGGTCAGACCATGGAAAAGAGACCCAGATTGGCTGCGGGATCTCTGTCCTGGGACATTTTCAACCCTTTTCTGGGCATGGCCCTGAACAACCTGGTCTAGTTGGACCTGCATTGAGCAGGGTTTGGACATGGGATATTCAGAGGTCCCAGCTCCAGAGGACCCCCCCCCCCCCCCGGCCTCTGTTTTTTCTTTGGCTCGGTAAAGGGTTACCCCAAAACAGTAAAAGCAAGCAGACTAGTTGATAAAGCAAAGTGAGCAGCAGAATCTGCATGGTGTTCATGCTGAAACTGAGGAAAGACTGGGCACAGCAGCATTTTAAACTATTGGATATTTGTTCACCATTCTCCAGCATTTACTATTCTGCAGCTAGGCCCTAACTCTGTAGTAGAGGGTTTAACTTTTGTTTGATCAGTGACTTCTCTGCCCTCTGCCGCAAAGAGCTGACTTGCACTTTAATAGAAGTGGTCTCATTGCAATGCAGCAAAATGGGCTTAAGAACATGGCTTTTGTAACACTTGCAAAATGTTTTTTTTTTTTTTTTTGTGGTCTCATTTTTTCCACGTGATTTGTGAAACTGTTATTGACTCCCTCCCCTGATAGTAACACATACTTACCTTGGGGAAAGGGCACTATGCCCTGGAAAAGCTGGATGGTAAATGTGAGGCTTTTGATTTTCTAACATGATCTATTTTTATGCACCTCCTTCCCCATTCCACTTGCATACACGTTGTTAATCACGACTGTTGTTCGGGTGATGTCTGTTGTCTTGCCAGATAAAAATTTGCACAGTTTTCCTTGTATTTACAATTCCACTTATAGCATAGCTTTGTTCTTTATGTGCCAGTAGTCAGCATGGTTAGTAAATATTTGCTGTTTGCTGAATACCGCTCTTTTTCTAGGCTTGCAGACCAGATAAGGATGATGAATTTTCCTCAGTGGTTTGACTTACTGAAGGATATATTCTCTAAGTTTACCATCTTCCTCAAGAGAATAAAGGTGAGACGTTCATTTACTGAGATTTTCACATAGCTGGTTCAGCCGTGACATGGGATGAAGTCACTTTCCATTTGAAGTTTCAAGGTGTTGGTTTTGATTATAGAGTTCAAACTTTTGATTGAAGGAGGGACATGTGAATATCGGCATCCAGGGCAGAAATGATTAGTGCTAACAAAGAGAGCATTGGGAAGGAGATAATACCTCTTGTAGCGTGATTACATCCAATTCAGGCTGCTGGGGATTAGGGCAGAACTTTTGTATGTGTCAGATTGCTCCAAATGAGGTTTCTTTCACTATTCTCGGAAACATCTGATATTGGTTACCATCAAAGACGGATGGGTCTGCTTCTGAATGCTAATTGCACAACAGAAAATAAAGCCCGGATTTAGTTTAATTTTGCAGGTAAAAGAAAATCTTTGCAGTGCAAGCTTGTGGTACGGGGTTTTCTTTTGCTGTGTAATAAAAGTTATGTTTGATTCCAGGCAACGTTAAATACTATCCGTAGCGTGGTTCTCTTGGTTCTAGACAAGAACCAAAGAACCAGAGACCTGGAGGACACCTTACAAAAGAACTCTGTTAAAGACAGCACGGTGGACACAGAAGTGGCTTACCTGACCCACGAAGGCATGTTTATAAGCGATGCATTCGGCGAAGCGGACCTCCCGCCTGTAGCAGCTGACACTACCTCTCAAAGAAACACTTCCCCAAACAGCGAGCCCTGTAGCAGCGATTCAGTCTCTGAACCAGAATGCACTACTGATTCCTCATCCAGCAAAGAGCAAACGTCCTCTTCCGTTACTCCAGGAGGAGTGGAGATGATGTAAGTTAACTCATTACCTGCCTCGGCTGTACAGCTTGTCAGAAACAAGGTGTTGGATGCTAGGGGCTGGTTGTGTGGCACAAAACCTACTTTGGAGGAATGTCTTTTTCCAGGTAACTGATGTGGAGTGGCTTTCTGCGATTGCCCCGGTTGCCTGCCATCTGACTGCACTGTCCCTACCTTGCCTTTTTGTTAGCTTTGCTTTCCTCTCTGTGTATAGTGCTATAGGTACTGATTTTGTCACTTCTTACAGAAAAGGGCCCCTTCTCCTGTCTGTTGTGCTGGGGAGCCTGCTTCCGTAGAAAGCAGGGGAGATGCAAAGTCTGCCCGACGTGAAAGGCACAGATTGTTGATCATGGCCTTAGCTGGTGAAGGCATCTCTGTTCCCTGCTCTGTTCCCTGTTCACTGTGGGTAGTTTATCCTTTCTCTTTTAAGGTGGCTTCATGGAATACACCTTGGTGAATCCTAGTGAAAAATCCTATGCTCGTTGTCAACTGTGTGACCTGAATGATTAGACAAATACATCTCAGTGCTTTGGCAGCTTAGGCAGTGCTGTCCTGTGGTGCTCCAGACTCCAGAGCTATAAACTTCTTGAACAACCTTTTATGCATTCCTTATTTATGGCTGTAAGTCAGCTGCCTTTGTAAAAGAACCAGGCATAACATGTGTGAGACTCAGCTTTGAGCCACTTCGAAAGCCGGCATGTCTGGATACCGAGTTTTATGAAGCAAAACTGAAATACCACTTCTTACCCTGCTGAAGGATGGAAGGTAGCGACTGGCCTGCTCACGGCTGCTGACTGGTACTCAGGTGTCAATCCTCATGTGTCAGATTTCATAGGGACCTTCCCCCTCTAAATCACAATGCTGGCTGTCTGAGAGTTTAAAATAAATATGTTGTGCTTAAAAGAGATCCAGGCCAGGGTACGTCCCAACACCCATCCTGTGCTGGGAAAAAAAAAATAAACACAGTGCCAAGAGGAGTCCAGGGGTTATGGTGAGGAACAAGGAAGCATGAGGGAGTTGGATCCCAACTGGCCCGGAGCAGTTAGCCAAGTTGGCTAAAAAAAGACCATCCAGACACAGCTGTCGAGCAGTAGAGGAGTGTCTGGGGCTGGTTGTGAACTGTTCCAAAATGAACTTGTTTCATCCCTTTTCTGGTTTTCCTTGTACCTCTGCTCCACACATGGAGAGGGCTGATAAACTTAGGCAATTGTGGCAACGTTAGCTCTGTTGCTGTGCTGTAGCATCCCAGGTTTTCTCCCTCCTCTCGCACTGTCAGCACTTGAACAGCCAGACTAGACCAAAAGATTGTTATCTTAACTAGTTAGCACATGGCACGGCTCTGCCATTCGCCTAGCTTCAAAGCAGTAGACAAGCCACAAAATTATTTTGAAGAACGCAGACCTAGGAGCGTGAAGGCTAAAACACTAGCAAAATGGGTGCAGAGTATCTGTGGTAGGCCTTATACTTGCACTGGAAGAAAAATGCTGTGATGCTCAAATATTAGAGGAGTAACATTTAAAGTTTAGTTCAGTAAACATTACTATTTATTGTATTAGTACTGAGTGCATGGTTTTGTGTTTTTTTTTTTTTTTCTCTCTCAACTAGCAGCAATTAGGGTATGGAATTTAAAATCTAAGGACAGTGCAGTTGTGCATTTGCTTGTCACAGGGATTGACGTGACATTGACAGCGGCTTGGAAGGTCCCATCTGTACAATGTGACTTTGGTGATTGACTGTCTGTGTTTGACAGCTGCTGCAAGGTTCTTTCCTCCTTCAAACTGTGAGCAGAAATACTGTTTTTTATAAATTGATGCTCAAGCAAATGGTCCTGTCATTTGTAGGATCAGCGAAGACATGAAGCTAACTGAACTGGAACTGGGCAGGCTGGCAAACAATATTCAAGAGTTGCTTTATAATGCTTCTGATATTTGCCATGATCGGTCAGTCAAGTTCCTCATGGCAAGAGCAAAGGTAAGGAGCTTGGACCAGACCACAGTTGGTGTTTCATCCTTAATGAGCACTTACTCCAAGTTAGTGGCTTAATGAGTGAGATTTCTGAAATGGCTTTCTCAATTGAAATTAGCTAACTGATCCTGCTGTCGCAGGTGCTCGATGTTAATTAAAGCCCAGAGCACACAGGCATTAACATATCATGTCAGTGTAAGGCAATGTGGGGTTCTGCTACTTTTTTTTTTCCTTTTTAATATTCTGATTTGCTGTCTTTGAAGTTCCATGCAGGGAATGCATATCTATGACGAGATAGCTGCTTGCACTGCAGTCTGCCTACCTTGTTTCATCTAGAGTTAAATAATGTGCCTCTTAAAATACTAGTAGCCCTCGGACATGCTGACTAATTGTTTCTTGGCTTCTCCTAATTTTTGTGGCGTTAAGTGTCCTTACAAGGATTTTCTTTGCATATAGGGTGGCTTCCTAGAGAAGCTGAATTCCAATGAGTTTGTTGCTCTTTCTCGGTTGATGGAAGGCTTTATCTTGGACACCGAGCAGATCTGCGGCAGGAAAAGTATGTCCTTGCGAGGAGCGCTTCAGAGCCAAGCCAATAAATTTGTGAATAGGTTCCACGAGGAGAGGAAGACAAAGCTAAGGTATCTCTGGGTAGAAAAGCTTCATGTTCTTACTTGAATAATTTTATCACTCCCATTCAAACATGGATCTTCTGTGGCCTGGAACACTTGTAATTAGGTTGTACTAAGCAGAAGTGGGGGCAGTGTGGAACACTGTTTTAAAACATAATTGTTTTCAGTGTTTTTAGATTCTTACAGTTTTCATAACAGTTTCTTCAGACTGGATTGTTCTGTGGTTATCTAAATAAATACAGTTGGTAGCTACAGGAACAGCTCAAAAGTGACTTTGGAGAGCTGAAATGCCCCATCTCAGCGGTTCGTAACTCCAGGATAGTTCACTCCCAACTGTTTTTAAAAACATTAAAAATAATAATAAAAACAAGACACACACGCACACACACAAAAAAACACACTTGGGAAATAGCTTTCCCAGTGATACATGTCAAGTCCTTTTTGCTCTCATCCATCATAAGGTCTTACAGTTTTGACATTTCTACGTTATTTCAGTGGCACTGATCTCATAAGAATCTTTATTCCTTAGAAGGGTCCTTTGTCCTCTCATAGTTTGAATGAATGAGTTGTTAGATCTCTAGGCCAAGGAGGCTGTTTTTCCAGTTTGCTGCTGTACCTCTTTCTAGTAAGGATTAATAATGTAACATTTTGTACCACTGGCTTTTTTTTTTATTTATTATTATTGTATTTTTGGTTCTACAGCAGTACAGGCAAGAGAGGTGTCACAACAAGGTATTTCATTTTCTAAGCCTCCTTTCTTTTGTCTTTATAACCAGCCTTCTCTTGGACAATGAGCGCTGGAAACAAGCTGAAGTTCCTGCCGAGTTTCAGGATCTTGTCGATTCTGTGTCAGACGGCAGAATTTCTCTCCCTGAAAAAAAAACAACAGGTATGTATCTTGCAGTTCTACCATTACCCGAATATAAACATGTTATCAACAAATGGTGCTGGTTAATGTTGATGGACATACTCTAATGTCACTGTCACTGTTGATCTGTTTGCTTTCTGGGTTCTAGGGGCAGGATCAAAAAGGAAGGAAATAGTTGTTTTTTTTGTTGCTGTTTTTCCCCTGTCAGTGGTGTTGAAACTTGTGCTAACTTTAATTTTTTATTATTATTATTATTATTTTTAATCCATTTAAATATTAGCACAGGAAAAGAGCTACTTTTTTATAGTAGTATTCGCATTGTGGAGGCTTCCAGTCCATGCAGAAATTTACTTTCCCCCAGAACATACCGCTGAAATGCTGCAAGGGACTGAGAAGTACATGCATGTGCTCAGCCCCCTTTGTGTCAGTGCTAGCTCTTCTTCCACGGCTTCATCTCCCGGTTGTTCGAATGAAAGGCAGCATGCTACGTGGCTGCTCATGGAAGTGAAAACTTATGTATGTTCAATTATTTACCTCGCCACAGAAACCTCATATGACCTCAGACAAGTCACTTCTTTTCTCCTTGTGCCTCATTTCCCCATGTGCAAAATGGGACTGCATTATGCATTTTTACCTAGTGGGTATTCTCATCCAATATTGCAGTGATAAATGTGTGTGAACAGTTAGAAAAGGAAGAAAATATACACAGAGTGGAAGGAAAATGGCAGAGATAAGGAGGAGGAAACTACAGTACTACCATGGTGTGGAAACCCTCCCTGCTCCCCAAAAAGGAACACAGCAGAGATGGGGGAGTACTAAGCAATACTCACCCAAATCAAGGAACACAATACCAAAAGTTGCTCATCTGCCATTCCTCTTAAAAGAAGCTTTTGTTGCTTTCTTCAAGCAGATTAGAAAGTGGAGGCATCAAATTTAGCATGAAAAACTGCATCAGTAAGAGCTTCTACTATGAAACCTGAGGGAAGTAGTGGTTTGAAGCTAAAATATTAATATACACAGCAAATCATTAGAGGATGCACAGTAGAAAACCTAGTGGCTTCTGCTTTTCTTCTCGTGTTTCTAACCTGCTGCATTTGAGGTTTCTAAATCCGTAATGACTGTGGGACTTTGGGGGATTTTTCATCTAAAATCCCATCTGCGTTCCAGCAGGTATAACCAGTAAGGTTACTTACATGAATTATGATGGATGACACTTTTTTTTTAAATAGAGACATATTCCAAAGATTGATTTGTTGTTTTCAAACTTGGGCAGGGGAACACTTCATTTCTAGAAATTAGCATTTTTTGGTGCTTCTTTTTAGTTTAACTCATCTTTTTTACTTTCTGCTAAATATTTCAGCTACTGAAGAAAGAAAACCAACTGAATTTCTTATTGTTGAAGGACAAAAATATGCAACAGTTGGGTAAGATGCGTTTTTCTCTTAGCAGTGTTTTTAAATAGAATTATGATAAATACTAATAGCTTTAGCAATCTTATTTAAATAGAAAGAAAACCTCTTCTTGCACAGATTAGTTTCTTTTCAATTTCTGAACAGTTATAAAGCATTGCAAGCTCTTCTGTATCTTAAAATGCTTTTTATTCTCTGAATGACTAGACTGAACTTATGGTTTCATTTGATTTTAGCAATTATTTCATGAAGACATGAAATAATGTCTTCATGAAAATACAGATTTATCTTCATAGAACATTGTTTTTGTTTCTTACAGTATAGGTTATCTCTCGCAAAATACAGTAGTCCACTACTGAATGATTGCTTATCTTACTCAGAATAAGAAATAAGATATGGGCTATCTCAGAAGCTGCACTCCTTATTTCTTGATATCCTGATTGCTTTACGTTTGAAAATAGTTTAAAACTGGCCATATCAGAGATATTTTAAAACACAGAATACTGAAACACTTTCATTCAAAAGCATTCTGTGTTTCCAAAGTCTGAGAGGCTTAAGCGTTAAATATGCATGAAAGTGTTTTTGGAGAGGGAGTAAAAGCAGGAAGATCTCACTCCCCAGAGTCCTAACATCAATTTACCCCAAACTTAAACAGAAAAGTGCTGATTTACATAATGTCTTTGACCAGCTGTCGTTGTTTCATCATGATGTACCATTGTTCAATTAGAAGCAGAAGCTGATGGCTCAGAACTTCAGTGCCAGCCTACCGTTATCACTGCAAAAGAGCATTTCAGGTCAAGTAGGAGCATTTGAACACACTCTGAAGGATAAAATTTATTTAATAGACTCCATATTAGAAAATTCATCTCTGGTCGTTTGAAACTTTATTTTTAGCTCCACAAAACAATTATCAGCTTCACATTGATATAAATACTGTTCCACACACTGTTACGTGCATTTTCATTCTATTTAACCAAATGAAAAACATTCACCAAAAAAAGCCTAGATGTTCCCCCCAGAATTCTTTAGGAGTTTATTCTCAGTGATTGTTTAGCTTCTATCCATACCCTGCTGCCTAAATGAAGAAAGAGAATTTTATTTTTGAAGTGTTAGAATATTTACTCTGAAATTTGATCTGGCCTTGGTTTCCTTGTCTTCCCTGCATTTGAATTCAAGGGAGTATACTTGCTCTTTGTGGTGCCTTCCTAAGTCCATGCAGTACCTCCTAAATTCTCTGGTCCCCACTGAATTAATGGGAAATTACAGGTACTCAGCATCTTTAAATATTTGGTGCTGTTCCTTGATAGCTGCCTTCTCTCTTTTTGACTCCTCAGCATCCATTGCATCCTTTTCCGTGGCTGTTGTTTACAGGCTCTGGATTATACTTGCTCAATGTTGGCCAGAATTATACTGTGTTACAAGAAAGGAGCTTTAGACTTTTTCCCCAGCCGACATCTGCACGGAGGCTTCTAGTTCCACAATAGCTATTTGTAGAGATTTAAAAGTTATGCTGATGAATATTAGAGGTTTTCTGTTAAACACATGAAGTACTTTATCCACACATCCCCCTCTGAAATGGGTATTCCTTATATATGTTTTTCGTGTTATGTTTTTACCTCAGATCAGTTACTAGGTTTGTTTAATGCTGTAATCTCCAGCATTAGGTAGCTTTCTATCAGCATGACTGGCCTATTTGTAACTTCTTGATAGCCTGTATTCACTGAAATAACATATTTGGCTGTTTCCTCTCTTGCAGGACAGTATTGCTGTTAATAAGAATAATTCTTGAGTACTGCCAGTGTGTGGATAACATTCCTTCCATCACCACTGACATGCTTACCCGCCTGTCTGATTTACTGAAGGTATGACTCCAAATGTACGGTCTGTACTTGTCCGGGGTATTCAGGGCAGCAAACCTGTCTTACTGTAATGTTTCACATGCTTTTATGACTTGATATAGATGATACATGTTATATAGAGATGATTGCATTTGTTTTGTATTGTAAGGTAGGTTTTTAAGCTAAGGGCATTGAAGATGCAATTTCTTGTGTCAGGAAGGCTGTCCTTCCTCGTGGTCACCTGGGATATTTGAAATCCCATCTAGTAGTGTTTGTCACAGCTGCCTGTCCTTCAGGGTGGATGCAGGATTAATGCTACTGACAAAGAAGTGATTTGATTCCAGATGTCACAGAGATGTATCTGTATTCAGGAAGGAACCTATTCCCTTCATTTCTGCAACTCAGTAGAAATACGGTCAGTAGAAGCACAAAAAATAGTATAGGATGAAGCTGCTGTTGTAAAATGCAAAGATGATGAAAGACCAGGCCCTTTATTAGTCTGTTTCTAGAGAAGACGAAAGCTGATACAGCACAGATACTGCAAGGTGATACAAGTAAACAAGAATAAAAGGAGCACACGAATGCTCCTAAAAACTTTCTTATATACCCATAGCTCACCAGTTAATTCATTTCAAGTTTTTCACTTGTGTCTTTGCCCACGAAGGTTGTACCAGGTTTTAGAGTTCTGAACATAAGCATAACTGATAAAAGACCAACAGGTTATACTCTGCAAAAGTAGGTTTTACATAAAGGGGCTGTGGAGGGAACAAACCTGGGGAGAGAGTCCTTTAAACGATCTTCCTTTTGGCTAGTAGTTCCTATCTGAATATCCAGACACAGGAACCATCTGAGTACCATCCAAGGAGAATCAAGCTAGTTTAGGACTGGGGATCCCTCTCTTTCCACCTTGTTCTCAAGCTGCTGCTTCACACAGGACTTGCAGCACCCTTTTGCAGGCAGGCAGAACAGCAGCAGCTGCCTCAGACTTGGCCAGGTTTGCATCTCTGTGTTACTTCTTTCTCCCTGCCGTATCTTGTTAGAGCTCTGCGTGAATTAGTCATGTTTTATTCCTTGGTATCCAAATAGCACGTGCAGTTCAACTGTTGTAGTTCCTATCTCTGTGGCAGAGAGGTCACCATCAGAAAGATGACAAGAACCAAAACAGAAGTGCATTTTTTATGTTTGGGGCAAAATAAGAGTTCCTTAAAGGTGTCCTTCCAAGTCGCTATACTTTTTGCGTGATAATTGCATGACAAATGTAACAAGAGGTAGTCTGTATTGTGACTGGAAGCTGGGAAGTGGTTCCCAGATGATGAAATTCAAGCTGTGGCTGTAACCCGAGTGAAATGACACCTATGTTTGATCAAAAACACAATCGTTGTTACTGGAGTTTACCTGGCACAGACAAGAGAAGGTTTGCAGCCACAGTGCCAGGACGTGGAAATGCTTTCCTCCAAGCAGACACAAGGAGGGGGTATTGCTCTTTTGATGTTTCAGACACGCTACTTCCTTGCTGCTTTGTCTGCAACAGGCCATCCGGTAAGTTAGCAATATCCCTGAAAGGCAGGGGGAGAGTGCAAGTGTCTATCATCCTTTATAGAACATGCTTCTAATGGTCTGCCACACAGTTGATGAGCTGGCGCTAACCTAAGCTAAATACCTCAGAAGAGCTTAGGCTGTGTAGGATGTCTGGCTTTGGCTCAGTGGATCTACTTCTAAAGTTCACCAGGAGGCATAAGAAAAGGCCTTGCTTTTCAGGAGGAGGGGATGAAGCGAATGTCAGACAGTTTCAGATCCTGACTTCTGAGAGCAGAGTAGATTATGCCCCTTGTCAGCTCAGGGACCACGTGTAGCTCAGGTTCAGCTGTGAGCACGAGGTCTGGCTTGCTTTTCTTGCTCTCAACTCATTACTCTGGCAGCCCAGAGCGGGTGCACATCTGCTGCTTACAGCACATCCCCTGCGGTCCTGAGTTTGGTGACTAGTTTCAGGCAATAGCTTGAAAATAGTACAAGAAAAGGTGCCATCTCTTTAGGTTTAACCTCCTGATTTCCACCCCAGTGTCACAGTTCCACTCAAACAGGAGCCCTGGAAGTCCTGCTGTCCAGTCAGAGCAGGGGTCAGGGACTACAGCAACAGGTCCTTCATCTCTACTGCCTCACCCAACCAGGCCTAGAGTATTTTGGGCTGAGTGGTAAAGCAGAATTCCAAAATAAGACAGAATGTGCTAAGAGGAACTGTCATACTCTTCCAGAGACCTCGCTGGCCTGTGTGCATTTAATTACTTCTTTCTGCTGGAGCTAAGTTAGGAAGATCAAGTCAAAAGTCATGCGTTATACCTGGAGTTCTTGTAGCGTTGTTTTTTGATGTTGCTTCAAGACTTCTGTGCATCATTTCCTAGATTTCAGCACTCTGTAGTGTTAGAAACACAAATTCAGCTACTTCAACAGCAGTGAGTTTTTTTTCAAGCTTCCTGTAACATGAACAGTGTGAAAAGTCCGGAGCCAGAGTTAGAAACGAGTCCTTTTGTTATTTTCCGTTCTGGTATTACACTGCTACTCCCTCCACTCTACTTGGCAAAACTAGTGAGATCTTGACCCTTCACTTTGTTCAAGGCCCTGGTTTGAGAAGAACATGTTTTTTTTTTTTTAAGATTTTTAGTACCAAGCTGTTAGTGTAGTGCCTTCAAAGTAAGGCTGAACATAGCTAGTCTGCAGCACCTCTGACTTAATACTCTATTTCTAGACTCAGAGAAACCTCACCCAAAGGTCTCATACAAAAGGAGAAATTAGTCCTCGGATTGAAATCACTGACCAGCTAACTGTATTTTTAAGAACAGTATTTCTACTGCCGTTTCACGAAGCACTGCCTTGAGTGCTTTAGCCTAAGCTGAGCCAAAGAATACTACAGGCCAGTGACTGCTGAAATTGGCTTTAAAAAAAAATGTTCTTTTTGTCTTAATAGTTAATAGTCACAGACTCCTCTGTAGTCTGAGTATGTGAAACCCTGGTAGTGGCTTTGTTTATTTTGTAATTATCTGTTTAACCTTGCACAATTCCAATGATAGTATTTCTAAACTGTGGTTACGTGTGGTTCTTACAGAGTCAGCATACCTTTTTGTTCTTTTTTTTTGTCTTGTAGTATTTCAACTCTAGAAGCTGCCAACTGGTGCTTGGAGCTGGCGCGTTGCAAGTTGTTGGCTTGAAAACAATCACTACAAAAAATCTAGGTATGGATGTCTGTATTTGAAGTGTCCAATCTTGTATTCCTGTCTGTTTAAAAAAACAAACAAAAAACCAACCGCTGAATGTTTAGGATAAGCTGTGCTTGTGTTGTGGTGCTGCGTGTGGAGCACAGACAGCGATAAAACCTCCCTTGTTAGAAGGTAAAACACACATAAAGGCTAATGAGTTGTCTGTTCAAGGGGCACACTAAAATCCATCAAATTCCTTTGCTGTCTACCACGTTGCTTCACAAATACAAAGCTTCGCTCTGTTGGGAGAAGGAAATAAACAGGCTAGTAATTTTTTCCATGAAAATGTTTTGCCTGTGGAAAGGCGTGGTTACTTTTTCAGTGGTGACTTTGGCATGCTTGGGAGCTGCTCAGTGTTTCAGTCCTGGGACTGGAGGTATGTAGGTAGGGGAATCCAGCCAAACGCCAGTCTCCCCGTGTGTTTTGCTGAGCCGTGCTGTCCCATCTGCCCTGTGGTGCTGCGTTTTGTAACGCGGTGCCCAAATGCAGCTCCTGTGGGTTATAACCGCATGTCAGTAATGTGCAGAATTATTTCTGTGGGTGGCTCTGAGTCAAACAGTTAGTCTCTATGTGGTCGAATGTCTCAGGGCAGTCAGGTAAATTAGGGCTCTGTGTCTGTGTGCTGAATCCAAACTCTGCTTTGGGCTTTAGAATTTCTCATTTGAAGGGTGCAGCTATTTAGCTGAATTAACAGTGCAGAGTTTCCTGCCCGGACTGCTTTATCTGCCTTTTCAGGGAGAACTAGGTGTACGCTTCCATGCTGCAGAACAGCCTGATGTGGTACTTCACACCCCTCGGTTTTAAACCGAAATTAAGAGCCTTTGGTGATGGCTTAAAGCAGGTGTTTGAGCTTCCAGTTCCCGTGTTTCAGGGTGTACTGATTACCAAACTGCATTTAGTTTTTAAAAAGAGATTAGCTTGAGGGTGGTCTGAGAGGCTTCTGGCCATGGTGTTGCAGCAGACACAAGTGAGCAGAGAGAAGAAGCTGCTTTCAGGACTTTGCTCCAGAAGGCCTGGTGATTGTGCTCGTACCACCACACGTCCTGCTGCTGGCTCAAGTGAAGCTCAGTTTTGGGAATCCTGCTGGCACCACAGGCAGGAGCTGGCTGTGGGCAGCTCGGCACTGGCAGGGCAGCGCGTTTGTGTGCATCTGTCGAGGGAGAAATGTTGGTGCCTCGAGAATGTGGCTGCCGAGGTTAGGTAGCTGATGAGTCAGGTCTTGTGAGGTCTCTCTGTTGTCTGCCTGTGCTCAGGGCTCAAAATGTCAAGCAGACACTTAAAGCCTGTTGTAAAATTAGTCCCTTATCCTGTATCTTACAGAATCTGGGTGTGAATGGCCAGGTACTCGTCTGGCGTCGCCACTGGGTGGGGTCTTCCAGTGGAAAGAAGTGCTTACCTCCTACCTTGTTACCTTGTTTGTTTGTTTTAAAGTGTATTAAGTTGCATTAGGTCTATCTCATTCAGGAGATACAGTCTATACCAAATGACTCTTCTTGTGTAATAATTGTTGTTTTTCTTTTCCTCTCTCTGGATTTACAGCCCTTTCTTCACGCTGCCTACAGCTAATCGTACACTACATTCCTATTATCAGGGCTCATTTTGAAGCTCGACTGCAGCCGAAGCAGTTTAGCATGCTCAGGCATTTTGACCACATAACAAAGGTAATTCTTTTGGCATTTCCTAATTAAACGGGAAGTTCTGCTTTTCAGCTGTGCTCTGAAAAATATGAATGTCATTAGATAATAAATAAAACCCGCTTTCTTTCATTACAGGATTATCACGACCACATAGCTGAAATTTCAGCGAAGCTTGTTGCCATAATGGATAGCTTATTTGACAAACTATTATCCAAGGTAATGATTTACAGAAATAATTATACTCACTCTAAATTGCAATTGGAGGTCTCACTGTGTACAGCCTAGGTGTTTCAAGTGAAGTCTTAAACTTTCCTCATCAGGATTCAGTTGAATGTCTTTAAACTGTGTATACAGAAAGTTCCATGCAGTACTTGGGCATTTATTTTGTCTTAACACTTGCCACATGCGTGTCATTCGTCTTCACGCCCAGAAATTGTTGATTTCCTCCATCATCGGTGGTGGACATGATTTGGCTGGCGCGGATGCTCTGGAGTTTAGGAGCTGAAGGACTCTCCTGCCTTTGGGCAGTTTTATTCCTGACAGCTTGTCTGCAGTCAGGCTGCTGCCGCCTCTTGCCTGTCCCAAGGAGCTGGTTCCCCTTTCCTGCTCTTCCAGATGGTGCCTCTGCGCGTGTCATTTCCTGCAGCTGAGGAAACAGCAAAAACTGCTGAGGAGGAAGAGTTTTCTGAGGGGAAGGATCTGCTCATTGATAGGGCTGCAAGCCTGGGGACTAGAAGTCTGTGCTTAGTAGTTCCTGCTGTGTGGCAGAGCTGATAGCTGTGCCATTAAGTTCTCTTAGTGTTTTATGAGTGCCTGTCAGCTGAACAGGTTGGTCCTGGGCAGGATCCAGTCACTGACTCACCTAGAGGCAGAGAACACTGCACTCCTTGGGGTTACGGAAGAGACTCTGCCCCAGGACGGGCCTGTTGGGCCTGCTCATCTGATGGATAAAGTATGTGAGCGTTTAAAGCTCAGTGCTTTGCTTTGGCTCGTACAAAAAAATAAAAATAAAGCTCTTTCCTGGGAGAAAAAGATTAATCCTTCAGTGTCAGATTTGATTGATTGACCTCGGCCAACTTCTTCCTTGTGGCAGCTTATGAGAATCGCAGCATCTCCGTGCTGGGGCACAGGTTGGTGTGCTGGGGGCTTCACCGCAGTGGGGCAGCTGTAACAGGCAGAATTTCTGTCTTCCTTGCTGTTTCTATTATTTTATTGTTTATTCTGCGCTGTGCTTTTTCTTGTCATGCTTCTTTTTAGCCATAGTGTTACCTCAATGTAGGGAAAAAATCCAAAAGATTTAAGTGAGAACTCTTTTTTTTCCTCTGTTGTGTTTGCATTTTAAAAACATGTTTATGCCCTTTTCTGAAGTTCATAAATAGTAGTTCTGTGCGGTAACATGGCTTTTTGATTGCTTTTTGTTAATCCTCTTGAAAGTAAAAGAGTGGTGGTTATTGAAACTAAACAAGTTAGCCCACAGCAGATCATGACCATGCCTTTTGTTCTTGATGCTAGTTAGTGAGCATCTGTCCCCTACTGTCCTTCCATTTTTGCAGCCTGTTCACCTCTTGTGAGCTGGCAGGAGATTCAAACTGAGAATATTCCTGGTTTTTTAAAGGTCCTAAAGGCTTGAGTGAGAGCGCCTGGCTCATACAAATGCAACCCACAGAGTACAGAAGAGGAGGCCATGTGTTGATTTGCCTCCCTTCCTAACATATCCCATAATTTGGCTCCTCTTGTTCCTGCAATAATAAAGTCCTGGCACTGAAGGCAGTGCAGAACATAAAAACGTGGGAAACTTGCAAACAGGCATGTCACGAGCTTTGTTGTATGGGTTTTTGTGAAGGTCCAGATACTCCAGTGGCTTGTGGATAAAGTGCTCATCTGCTTTTACATGGGTACATCTGAACGAGGAAGCGAGCTTCATGGCGGTGCCGCGTCCAGTGTGGTTTAAAACCAAATAAATTTTGCAGCCTGGAAACCACGCTGCTTTGTACAGAAGAAATGGCTTAGTGCAGCAGGTAGGACGCTGGCCTGGTGCTTGGGCAGCGCAGACAACTTATTTCTGCCTTCCCAAGCCCTGCAGAGCAGGAGCTGTGCCCTGCCACCTCACCGCCACGAGGCCGGGCGCTCCGCGGGGAGCTGTACCGGTGCGCAGCCAGCTCTCGGCATCCCTCTGGTGGCTCTGGCACAGGTGTAAAGCGAGAAGAGGGATGTGTGACAGCTATAATTAACAGCTTTAAAAGGCAGAGGTTTTTAGAAAGGGATAAACGTTCACGGAAAAAACAAAACAGGTGGAGTTCTCTGCTCCTCTTGCAGCTTGCTGTCTTGTGACTGTTTGGAAAGAAGAGCAGTGAATTTTTGTCTGATCCCTCGTGGCGTTACGCGCTGTTGACCTTAGTGGGAGATAAAAATGGCCAGCTACGTGCAGGGCTGGAGCTCATGTTTCTTTCTGGTGCTGTTGCTTTTTCCCTGTCGTCATGAGGAGTTTGTCTGTAGTCGTGCAAGAGCCTTAGCTGCAGCTTGCCAGTTCCCTCTGGCTTCACACCGCGCTGGTAAATTGCAAATCGTTTGTTGCCTAACTCTCGTGTCTTGAGGCACGATCCAGGGCGCCCTGCGGCTGTCCCACGCGGGGAGCAGGGCTCCTGGAGCACTAAGTACTACCTTTCTGCTACTTCTCCTGTTAGTTAATGGTTTGGCTTTTCCTTAAAGATTTTCTCAGAACTCCCCGTTTCTTTTTTTCTCTCCCACTTGGGCAAGCTTTGTTCTCTTTCACAATTCAGGCTAGCATATGAGCGAGCATCTCCTCCTATGTGCTGGTAAATTATTAGTTACAGTGAGTCAGCCCTTGCGCTGAGTTGTGCAAGCCTGTGCGGCGAAGTATCGCCCTGCTTAGAGGCAGACCCACGGGTGTTTAACCCAGGCCTGTGCTTGCACAGCCTCTCCGCCAGGAGTTGAAGAGCTGGCTTCTCTGCTGGTGCTGGGATAGAAGTACCTGGAAAAACTAAATCCCATTCAGATCTTCCCTTTCCAGGGTGGGGACGTAAGAGTTTTGTTCCCTTTGTAGCATATCACTCGCCTTCTGGTGGTTTCCATGCCTTGTTTCTCAAATCTCAGTCGCTGTTACAGAAAAGAAGTTTCCTGCTTTGCTTTCCCAGATGCTTCTGCAGCAGTTTTTATTAGCTTCTTGGCCCACACTGAGTTTTCAGCGCCTTCCGTTTTATGCTTTTCTTCCCTCGCTCCTTCAGGAATTCGTATGCATGTAATCTTCAAGAAGCACTTTCCTCTGGTGAAGTTCCGGGGGACATACTCTTCAGAGGTGTAATCGTTTCTGTCAGGGATTCTGGTGACAATAGAAATCCAAAGAAGAGTGGAGCAGGCCAGCTAGCAGGGCACGTTGCGTGCGTCTCTTCAGCCGCTGCAGTGATTATTCTGTCTGCATCTGTAATTCGTAGGGTAATGGAAACCAACAAAAATAATAAGCGAGGAGAAGCAATTAAAACTAACAAAGATGAGCAGATGAAGTTGGGAAATTCTCAGCTTTCATGCCGCTTTGACTGCGAGTGTTTATAAAGCAGGAAGTGATAAAAGATTGTGTGATGTCCGTCCTCGGGTAAAGAGCAGCAGGTCGTGCCCAGTGACTGCTTCCATTTGGGGTGTGCTAAATGAGCCTCGGTCCACGATACCGTCAGCAGCAATGCGGGGCTTCAGATGGAAATACTCCTGTATGAACCAGTTAATTGTGGCAGAAAGGAGTAAGGGGTTTTGTTTTTATTTCCAGTATGAAGTGAAAGCTCCTGTTCCTTCAGCATGCTTCAGGAATATCTGCAAGCAAATGGCAAAGATGCACGAAGCTATCTATGATCTCCTTCCCGAGGAACAAACTCAGGTGAATGTTATTTTTGAGAGGCATGTAGCACCTCCTTTGCAAACGCACATTCACTCTGTAACAAGAGAGACTTCTGCCCTATCTGTGAAAGGGGGGAAATACCAGGTTTTTGCAAAACCCACACAGGAGAGGGTTTGGCAGCAGTCACGTCGACAGCTTGGTCTGAACTGAATTAAACATTTGAATGTGCAGCAAGAACAATGAGACGCTCAAAATTAACTGGTTCCAGTGTTTGGAGCTGCAGTTTTGTGTCTAGAGAGGTGGATTAGTGCTGAAATTCTGTGCAAATGGGTTCATTTCGGGGTTCAAAGACAGCCCTTTTGGGGAATTCTTCTGGAACGCTGCTCAAACACAGTGGGTTCTGAAGGTCCCTAAACGTATTTTGTGGCCGAATTGTATTTTGCTGCAGTCAAGGCTGCTGCAGAGTTGTAAATCTAAGGATAGGAAGGGCTGATAGTCACTGAATGTGCTGAGTTGTAGATTCTTTTTACCCTAAATTAAATGTTCCCTTCAAAGTGTTTTTTTGTACTTCCTCATGGAAAAAAGACTGTAAGTGGTTATAGTTCAGGAAAAAGATATGTTGTCTTCTATCCTGAATACAAGTTTCCAGATGATCCAGACAACAGGGAAGAAAAGAACATGTTTGATGACTTCTATTATAAAATAATGTGTCTCTAAGTGCAACGTGTAACAGATAAGGCAGGTGTATACTGTCCTGTAGGTTATACATTGTGCCTGGCTAGCAAGACTAGGAGGCAGAAGGAAAAATCACACAAATTGCATGAATAAAACAGAAGGTCGGTATGATTTTAGATGTTTGCAAGGTATTTATTCTCTGTAGGCAATGATGCAGGCATGGGGATGGTTCCTTATCCTGATTCTTTGGTTTCTTCCAGATGTTGTTTTTAAGAATTAACGCGAGCTACAAACTTCATCTGAAGAGGCAGCTGGCCCACCTAAATGTAGTCAATGACGGAGGACCTCAGAATGGGTGAGTGTGAGCACTTGTACTGCTTAATTTAAATGGCAGGCATTGTCCTCTGTAAGAAGTTTGGAAAGCAGAATGCAGCCGCACTCCCATGTTTTTTAAGGATTTGTTTGGAGCCTTCTTATGATAAGGGACATCACCGTCGGAACGCAATCAGCTTGCTAATCGGTTGGGGCGTTGGGCATTGTCTTACCGGAGGCCTGCTGTGAGACTTGGGTAGGGCTCTTCGGTTTGTGAATTGCTTTTTCCCCTCCAGTGTGACAGCAGTAGCCACGTTTTAATTTGCAAGAATTGTGTGATCCTTGAAGCGGTGTTAAAATGTGGATGACTCACGGTGCTAGCGGAGTAAAAATAAGAAAAAGCGGCATTTCATCTGTGCGTCGGGGAGCTTCTACACAGCAGTTGTTTTTGTGGCAGAAGTAGAGATTTGAACTAGGGATAAGCTGTGTGAGCGCATTGCCCTTTCCTGTCCCAGTACAACCTTCCCTCGCCACAACTGGTCAGCGGTACTTCTCATGGGGTGGGTGCCTGACTGTGCCCGGTCACCTCGGGAGAAGGCGTGCAGCCTCTTGTGGCTCCGTCTCTATTTTAAGTTGGATTGTGCCCTGAAATAAAAGACTTCTTAATGACCCTTATTTGTGGCGTAGCAGTTGTGGAATTCAGTCAGCCCCCATGTGCAAGAAAACATCGTCTTAGGTCAAAGAAACCAGAGAAGGAAGTTTTATAAATGCTCTCAAATGTTGCTGGAAGGAAGAAGAGTTTTGTTCCTCTCCCACTTTATTCTTTCTTGTCCCGCTTAAGCTTATTCATCCTTGTCCTCTCTGTGAGCCTATGTGAAATGATTTTCTGTACTTGTGGTGCAGTTACAGGTAACAGAGAGATGTAAGCCAGCGAGTTTACTGCATAGAGCAAGGCTGCACGGCCCAAACTCGAGCACCCAGGGTGCTTTGTGGACTGTTTGATCTTGGGCTCCTTGCATGGTCCTGAACTGTGCTGTGCTGTCTGCGTGCTGCTGCTTTTGGTCGATGCCTGTAGTTGGAGGGCCTAAATGGATCCCTTTAGCGGTGCTGTGTTTCCCAGCAGGGTCATCCTCCCTGTCAGAAGGGTCCCTCACCTCCAGCTATAAGCAGCGATGCCCCAAGTCTGCTTCTTTTGTGGCAGCAGTTGCTTCCTTTACAACACACCTCCCTCCAAGGAAAATATCAAACACTGAATTTCTCTTGCTGCTGTTCCAGCAGTCTTTATTGATCTAGCCTTTAGCACGTTTTTCTGTTTCTCATCCCATATTTAACCTGCTTGTTTCTGTAACAATAGTAAAAATCCGGATCTGTGAATCTCGGTTATCCTTCAACTGTGAAAATACAGCTTTTACTCCTACATCTTGCTGTTTCCTAACCAGAAACACCGTGGTCATGTTTGTGTGATCCCATGATACGTTTCAACAGCGTAATGGATTTTAACTCTGGATACGAGTGTTGTAAACACTCAGTAGAGCTGTTTGGTTGCTTTTCTATTGATCTTTCAGAATACAGAATACTTCAATAATTAGTATTCTAAGTTGCGATGGAATCAGAATTTTAAGTCAAGATAAGCCTGGGATTACAGCAAGAGGATAGAAGTTTTGGGTGCCTAATTCCTGCTGAATTTTATCTCCCTTCCCTAATAACAAGTTTTACATCTAGCAGGAACCACAGGTTGCATACCATCACCATCATAAGAAAAACCTCCATCGCGCTGAGTTTTGGACTGATGTTTATCATACTTAATCTGGTCGTAGTATCTGAACATGCATCATTGTAATTGTTTGATTCATAAATAACCTCTGGTTTTTCTAAATACTTGAGCTAGATTTGATACATTCAGATGCTGATCTTATCCTGTGTTTCAATGCAGACTGGTTACGTCAGATGTAGCTTTTTACACTGGAAACCTTCAAGCGCTGAAAGGCCTTAACAACTTAGACCTAAACATGGCTGAAATTTGGGAGCAGAAGAGGTGATAATCCACTGGGAGCAGTCACTTGGCTCTGACAACAGACCGACTTTCTTCTAAGAAGCGTGACGACTGTGAGGTGAATACTTAAGAACAGAGTCCAAGAAAGGACACTATTGATAGTCGGGGAAACTAGACTCAGAGTGAGCTGCAGGGAGTGATCTTTTCAGTGTCCTTCAGCAAGAAACAAGTGATCAGCTGTCTGTGCAATGTTTTTCATTCTCTCTGGAAACAGACTCAGGTTTCTTTGGACCAAATCCAAAAGAACACATAGCTGTAACACAGCTGTAGTTGTCTAGAATGCTCTGTATATCTTTATATTAAAAAGATGCTTTGCATTTCTTCTAGTGCAATGAAATTCACATGGTGTCCCACCTTATTTAATGATGGTACAATATAAGAATCTTGCAGTTGGAACTCTGTAGAAAATGTTTTTCTCTATGAAACTATGCTGTTCTAAAATTTATTTTTTTACAGAACTTTATATAAATAAATGTCTTTTGATTGCTTGCATATAGGATTCAGATTTGTTAGGAAGCAGTCCTGTTTCAGGGTATTTCTCACAGCTGGGCTCTAAACTGCCACCTGAAGATACGATTTTCTAATAAACTGCCTGTTCACTGAAGCCATTACTAGAGGATAGATTTGTGAACTCGTAATCATTAGCAACGACAAAATAACAGCGGGCTTCTCGTGGAACCTGAAGGTAGTAAAAAGGCTGGTGTGCAGATGGCTTCCTGCAGCTACGCCACCGCCGACTAGGCATTGCCACTTACACTAGGGTAAGTACCGTGCTGAGTTCTTTGGTTTTTCACTAAGTAGAGACAGAGGACACAGAAAATGGGCCAGGAGGCATTTTAAAGTTTTTAGGCTGCTTATAAAGGGTTGTACCATTAAGGAAGGTGCAACTGAATTTAATTTAGAAGGTTGTTTTTTTTTTTTAAATACTACCTTTTAAGACTGGATGCTGCCAGTACTAAGTAAAAGTGCCTGTGTATTTCACCTCACACCTCTTTACCTAAACATAGTCTGAGTGCCTAACCCTGTGATGATTATGTATGATGGAATGGTCTCCAGTGTGTGTGCGCCTATGGTTTCTTCAGACAGGCATGCTTATCTGTTAGCATAACAGATGTCATTAATTGTCAGTCAAAATAAAGCTATAAACTCAGAGTTGTTTTTAAAGACCAACTTCTTTAATGATACATACCAGTGTTATACTAAGCTTATAAAATAAATTTGTCTGCACGTAAATACAAGAGAAACATTAAGAAATCAATAGTGATCAGGACAGGGATTTCAATTCCTGTACAAATTTAGAAATGAGTCAAGAGCAGATAAATTAACATGTGGCTGTGACAATATGAACATGGACAGAGTCAACGTGATGTAATCCATCTATTGACAGAGAGGGCAGATCAAGGATAAAGATACTAATGGGTGATCCAGTCTTAAATGGGATGTGAAAAGCAAACACCACGTGTGGCTACTGAGGCATTTTTCTCAAGTATTAGATTCTTTGGGTGAGTTTGGAACATCAGAGATGCCCACTCTCTCACAATACAGAAATGGAGGTATTGACAGCCTTACCCCAATATTGTGACGTACAGTATAATCATGATAGGAATCCCACCTGTCAGTTGTGGGGGTTAAAGAGGGTTAGAGGTTGGGGTAGTCGTGAGCACACGAACTACAGGGTTTTTAACAGGCCATTTAGCAGTAGTGAAACTTTTGGTTTTTTCAACTGTGCCTGCCATTTACACTTCATTTTAAAAAAAGTTGCGTGAGTAGCTAACCATGTCCCACATGTATTGCTTCACAGCTTTATTTCTGCGGTTACAAGCAATTCAAAACTCCTAAATGTTAGAGGCAAGCCTCTTAACTTCTTCTCAAAGAAGATCTGTCCATCTTACCTCAAGACAAACAGTATTGCACTTCAAGGTTATATTAACTGAGTTACAGAATCTCTTTAAGGACTGAAACATTACTTATGCACATCCATTGCGCTATGTGTCTGCTTAAAAAGATAAGCAAGAGAAATTAATTTAAAATTAATACTGCAGGGTACTGTGAAGATGACAAAGCCTAGGCCCTCTGTGTACTTATTTCTAATGCTTAAAAGATTCTTCTGTGACGAGGCTGGTTTGGCTGGTTTAGCACAGCAGCCTACAGAACCGGCCATGCCCTTCCACCGACTCAGTGGTCCAAGATCCGAAGATTGCCTGATACGATTTTGTTCTCTAGTACAGCTCCCGCGGGGATGTCAATTCTGTCGCCATGATTTGCAATGATGATAACTGTTCCCTGGAGTCACAGAGAAGAAAGTAAGTGGTCAGAAACTTTGCTGTAGGATAGCTCATTCCAAGTCAGAGCAGCATTGGGAGGCTGTGACAGCCAGACCCTGCATGTGCAGGAACTGAATTAGTTTCCGCAGAGACTTTTTTTTTTTGCACACAGGTTTGAAATAAGCAATAATATTGGAACTATTGTAATTATACCAGCATACTTGATACCGTCACATTACAAGCAGGGTTGATAACTTAAAGATCGATGCTAAAGATAGATAAAGATAGATTGATCCCATCGTTCCTGCTTGCTTTTAGGTGCAAACATGTTACTGCCTTAGCTGGTAACACAGCTCACCATCATGGCTATAAGGCAAATATAGGTAAATGCTGTGCCACAGATCCTAAGAAAACAATTTAGTTTCTATTTCAGATGCTGAGTTGAATGTTTATTATAAATCAAGAACCCCAAATTGATGAGAATGCGCCTATGGCTGTAGAGCCAGCCTGGGAAGCAAGGCAGTACATGCCTGGTAAAGCACAAAGATGCAAGCATTGTTTTGAACACAGAGTCACCAGGGCTGTGGTGTTTTCACAGGTCTGTATTTGTAGACAAACCTGAGCTCTTGCTAGAACTGTACA
Organism: Nettapus auritus; assembly: GCA_011076525.1. Taxonomy (NCBI): domain Eukaryota; kingdom Metazoa; phylum Chordata; class Aves; order Anseriformes; family Anatidae; genus Nettapus; species Nettapus auritus. The sequence continues at coordinate 5,697,451 of CM021767.1, forward strand.
GAAAAGCACCTATACTGGTAACACCTTTCTTCCTTCAGAAGGGTCAATATTGGCTCAAACTTGACTACTGCAATCCCTGTTGCAGGCTCTTTTGTTGTTGTTTTTTAATTCTTAGGAATGCTTCCAGGGGAAGTTGCTGACTTAGGGTCGGTTTTCTTGAGAGTAGCAGAATAGTTATGTATATATGCAAGAGCATCCTGCTGGCAAACTCACCTTTAATGAAACATTCTTCCCAAACGTAACATCACCTGAAACTGTGAGATGATCCAGTTCCAGCATATCTGGAATACTTTCAAACCTCCGCAGGTAATCTTGAACCTTTTGAAGGGAAGAAAGAATACAGACGGTTTAAATACCTTTACAAGACAAACAATGGAGCTTCTTGAAAACTCTTTTTAAAGGTATTTCTGGAATCTGACAACTATAAACATTGCTACTTCAAAAGTAATATGGTATTGTCATTTCCCTCCGAGATGACTACAACCAAGGGACAGTAAGGGCGATATCCCATCAAAGCTGGGTGAGCTCTAGAGACCCCATGCAACCCAGCTCACCTTTACTTTTCCTTGACTGACAGGGTGAAGGAGCACAGAACAGTACGTATACATGTTAAGTAGTCATTATTCCAATAGCCTAACAATTCTTTACAACGAGCAAAGCAAGTAAGATGAGTAGAGGTAGATAAAGTAAACCTCACTTTTAATTTATTTATTGTTATGGACTGTATTTTTACACCATGAGATAAAATAGAAGTGTAATTACGGGAGTTGTTTACCTTTGTGAAAGAGCTTCCCAGTTTGACAAGAGGCACTGTCGGAAATTCTCGCTTCTCGCTCATTGTTAAAGACCCAGCGTTAAGGCTATACAAGTTAGACATCACAAGCAGGAGATCGGACGTGGTCTTAACAGGCAGAAAACGACTACGAGGTACATTTATCCCCAGAGAGTTCTCAAAGCTCTTAATAGCAGCACCAACTGCAGTCTCCAACTGGATAACATTCAAACCTCCATCCAGAGTCTGGAAGAGAAAACTCACGTAAGCATGACCAGCAGGTAAAGGCACTCAACTCGAGAGCCTAGCTCAATTCAGAGTTCTGCATTTACCAACAGACTGGCTCCTTTTTGAAGGCAGCAGTCCTTGTTTAGTTACACTAGATTTTTTTTTTTTTATAGTCCACTTCCTCTAAAATCTTCCTATCTGATTACCTTTGGGTTAACAATGATCTCCATGTCAATAGCGTTTTTCTCCTGCAGCCTTTTAATTGCAGACAGAGCAATCCACAAGTTGTTCGTATTGAATATTTTGAATTTTGACACAGACTTGAATTCATCAACGTGTGCTTTTGGGACCTGAGCTATCTCCACCAGTCTCAGCTTGTTTTCGTATTGCGTAAGTGTCCCACCCTGCAGGGGTAAAAGAAGAAGAAGTTTTAAGTCCTGTTCATGAGCTGCCACCAGGGCCACCACCACCCCAAGTGCATGCACTGCTTTGGTGCCATTTAAAGTTGAACCTCAGTGAAAACATGTTACTTGTGTTCAGCTACTGGGTTACTAATTATAGAGCGTGTTTAAATTACAGTCAGAACTGTTAAATGATCATATTTCAGCACTCCAGAACAGTTACTTCTGTTAATGAAAGTTGTTGAGAATCTTCGGCAAGTGCTGCTTCTGTCAAAAATCATCTTCTAGTTGTTTTGCTAGATTACAGAGCAAAATTGAAATCAAGTCTATTAGCTCTGCACCACTTCCTGGACAACCTGGACTCTCCATGGATGAAGCCCTGCATTTTTACAGAGCATTTCTGTGGTGCTCTAGGACTGTCAGACCTTTCTTGATATTTAACGACTAGCAAGGCAAAAACCATGTCCCCTCCACTCTCATACTTAAAAGAGCAAAGGTAAAGTTCTGTTATGCAACAACTTCCTATGCACTAGGAATACTTGATCCATGCCATAAGCATCTGGTAAGTTGTCAGACCTGGACTTTGTGAAGTCAGGCAGCTGGGGCAGGAGGGGATTTGCAGCCCCGATGAGCTGTGCTGCATAATGCAGACGTTTACAGCTGCACAAGGAGCTTACACAAGTTTCAGTCAGTAGTGAAACTGCTGTATCCCAGCCACACACTGCTTTTACCGTCCCCAAACCTCTCCCACGTGTAAGTGACAGTTTGGAGAAGGTAAGGAGATTTTGACCTACAGCCTGCAGAAATTACTTGTTCTCAGTAATCAGTCAGCTCCAGGCTGTCCTTGTCTGCTGTTGCCCAGAAGCTAGATCCAAGTTGTTCCATGAATTAAAACTTCATAAACTCCCTGATTTTGTGCATCTCAAATGAGATCACAGCTGATGTGTTAAATGGTGCCTGAAATAGCTATAAGAAGATTTAATGTATGGCTGAATTCATGCATACAGAAGAGGCAAGAGGCACAGATTTGCACCAATATGCGGGCACTCAGACACGTTGCACAACTGTTTGTATTTACCTTCACATCTGCCCTGGTCTTGTTTGTGACTTCCATGACAAATTCACAGCGTTTTCCATTGGGTGGGTTCATAAGATGATTCAGAATGTAAAGGTCCACAGTGGCTCCCAAGTTATCTATATTGGATACAAAAATATACTCCTTCCCCTCTCCAATGAGGTTATCCAGCAGACCAGAGTTATAGAAACTGGCATAGATGTCTCCGTGGCCTGGGGGATACCAGCACTCCGTGTTCTCTCCTGAGTAAGATACATCCTTGGCTATTGGCAGCAGAGTTTCCTTATTAATTCTAGGATACCTGGGAAGACAACATTTCTGTTAGGTTGTTGCCAGTGTCAGAGTAGCACAAAGTAAAACAAAAATGCAGTAGGTCAGGTGCAGCTAGCTGGGCTTTTTCATGCAGCTTTTGATGCTACGCTTGCTGGGTTAGTGTAAGTACTCTGCCCTGGCAGCACCATCCAAATACTCAGCTGTCACTGAGAAGTTGCAGAATGTGATCTTTCATTCAGAGATTTAAAACCACAGTTCTGAGACCATGCAGTTAAGCAGCATTCCTCTCACGCAGGGCTCCAGAGCATGCCAAGTGCACCTCCAACACCATCAGTCACTTTAGATAAGAGTTCTGTCTTGATAAGGAAACCACATTCTGTCTCCCTCTAGAGCCCAGGTATCCTAAAAGCATATTCAGGAACCAAGTGGCCAGCATCCAGCACTCCATTACTCCCATTTCTTGAAACTGTAGCTTGTCCCCACCCCACATCCCTCTCTTTAATATGTTGCTTTTGTCTCTACTTAACCCCCTGACACTTCAGTCTTTCAAAAAATTAGATTGAACATAAGTATAAAAGATACTACTACCACTTCCAACTAAATACTGTACTATTTGAAATATGACAAGACACAAGCTAGTGTTTCCTTTCCCCTCAAGTAGAAAAGGTTTTTGATACCTGCTCTGATTAAAGGTATATATTTTCACACGGCTGTGGCTGTATTTCTGCAAGATTTTCTTTGTATCTTCATCGGTGTTGAAGGAATTCATGAGAACGAGAGGAACGTCAGTGTTGTAGGTTTTGTTTAAGTGCTGAGATGGGAAAGAAATGGTAAATTCAGCATGTATTTTTAGCTTTAACTCCTGACACCTACGATTTTGGGGAAAAAGGAAATACACTTATTATTTCCAGTCTGCTTTATCTATCCATTAGATAAAAGAGAAAAAAATCTTGCACCAATAGAATATACAATAAAGCAAGTAAAGGAAAACAAATCCTTGTAAGCAGTGAAGTATTTAAGATAAGACCCATTACTGAACATATAATTAATCTTTGTGTTTATAATATGCATCAAGATTCAAAATTTAAAGAGCATGACACTGCAAAACGATTCTTTTAAATTTTAGGCTATTGTTGATTACAGAAGGCATGCTTTCCCCAAAATTATTCAAGTCTTTGAGGGTAAGGTTGCAAAAGCTTCTCTGCACAGCAAGCAGCTTTGAGCCTTTTTGTCAGGCTACGAGACAGAAAATATTATCATGACTACATAAGGGATGAAATGTTGCAATGGTAATTATTTGGGCATCTATAAAACTGAACTAAAATACATGTGAGCACAAAAAAAATAATAATAAACAGAAAACAAGTGTGTTTCACCAAAAGAACATGCAGAAAAGTTACTTTAAGTGAATTGAAAACTTGGTGCACCGGGTCACCCCTGTCTGCTGGGGAGTGTTTGGGATCGTTAACCTCTGGGGGAGTCAGAACACCACAATGACCCTTGTGAGGAAGCACCCCCAAAATGAAGGATCAGGACTGCTTTAGTTGGACATAAATTCAAGTTGTATGCAGCAGAGTCCCATACACATGACACAGTCACTCCAAACAAAAAACACAATGAGGCCAAAATGGTTGGAGTTCTAAAATCTATGGAACAAGCAGACCCAATTTCCTACTCTAATTACCATCTTAATTATCTGCTGCAAGAGGAATATTCTGCATTAAAAACATAAGCTGAAATGTCCTCTCCCAATACCAGCAGCTGTTACTTTCATTTCTTCCTTCTGAGGAAAATCCTAGCAATCACTTCCATGATGAGGGTTTTAATTTGAGAAGGAACTCCGAGCTGCTGTGAAGAGCTTTGTTCCGAGGCACACCAACAAAGCTACACTCAGACCTGCACCTGGAGGAGTCGGAAGCGAGCCCAGGAGTTAGCCACGCCAGCCAGCTCCACAATTTGGTCCCTTGTGTAGCCGGACACAACCACCACTGTTCCGGTTGGTGCGCACAGGCTGAATTACACTTGTGCTAACATGTGCAGAGAGGACAGAGTTCAGTCGCCGATCGCTCCGTCCCCTCCATCCACATGTGCTGCACATCACTAGTGCCCGTTATTTCCAAAGCAATTCTCCGCTCCACCACTAGCTCTGAGACCAGGCCCCCTTTCCCTCTTTCTTTTGGCAGGCCTCCACTGTGGCCTCTCTTGAGGCTCATACAGAAGCTCAGTGTGCCTCGCTTCCTCCTGTGTAGAGGGAAGGCTCTACCCTGAAGTACAGCTCAGATACCCAGTGTACTCAGTGACCACGGCTCATGAGGTGAAACAAGAATTGGATCCAAACTCCCTCTCGCCCCAAAAGGGGAAGCATGACCACTTCCTGGGCCGTGTATTCACTGAGATCAGATTTCTAAGGGAAAGTGTTTCTGTACTGGCAAGGACTCCAGCTCTAGGTGAAGGTGATTTCAGAGTAGGTCTCAAGAGCACAGCTCCCTTGAAGCATCCACAAGAACATTCAAAGCACATCGGAAGTTACCTCAATCTGCTGCACTGTCAGATCCAAGAAGGTGTTCTCGTTCCGCACCCCGATAAGGCTTTTGGGGCCTTTACAACCCATGCTTGTGCCCAAGCCGCCATTCAGTTTCACAACCACCAGCTTGTTCAAGACGGAAGCAATGTTATCAGGCAGCCCTCTAGCCTTTATCTTCTCGTAGGGTTGGATCTGTAAGAAGCAAGTTTTTCAAGAAGTCAGGCGTTTGTAAGGAAATTGCTTTCTCCTAAAAGTTTTCAAAACTTCAAATTTGGTAACAATACCCAAATTCACATATATGATTTAGGAAACTACAGAACATTTGGAAAATGAGCCTACAACAACCCCATTTGGTACAGTACAACAACCTGACCTGTTCCCATCATAACCTATTCTCTAGAGAAGCTCTGTAGGCCCTACGAGACCAGTCACCATCAGCTGCATCCAGACACGGCTCAGTCTACTCCTTCCAGATACGGGGAGCTGACTCGATGGTGAAGAGGGGTTCGGAAGAAGCCAGCCCGGTTATGCTGCTTAACCTGAGCTTCTTCTTGTCCTGCAGGAGGAGAGGGGATCTCTGTGACTCGTCTAACTCCCTTCCCCATAAGATGTCCTCCTTCACCCGGGATGCGATTTAAGAGCGCAGGCTCCGCACACCGGACATAACTTTTCTTCCTTGAGCAACCTGAAGTCACAGCAGATTTTTTTGATACATAGCACTAAGGTTTTTCAAAAACAACATTCTTGACAAAAGGTTGGTTCTTTGACTCCGTCTGAAGTAATATTTATTCAAAATAATTACTAGCCCAATATAATAATTCATCTCTCTGAATAGAAAATGGGAAGGAATAAAGGAAGTTCCTAATTCTTATCCTGATATTTTCAGGACGTGTTCATCAAACCTTGCAGAAAGTCCTCTACTTTGCCGATATCCTACAGGTTTAAAAACAGAGCATGGGCTACATTTAGGGCTAGGGATAGAGAACACAATCAGACTTGTAATGAAAGTCAGCATGCTTTCCATTAGGCATCGCTTCTCCCCTAATCCAAAGCACGTAAGTCAAGGAAACAAAGGTAATAGCGCAACGATAGGTACCATGCCAGCAAAATCAATACAATCATCTTTCAGCCTGCCCGCATAGAGATTTCCTTCTGAAGAAAAGCCTTTGTGCTTCAGTGCTGCACGTATTCTAGCAGCAAGAAAATGATTGCAATTCTGATAAGGGATTTGTAAATTGCACAGCTGATTTCCGAAAACAAACACATACCAAGTCCTTTTCAGAAGTCTGTGTCTGCTTCAGGCAAGTCAGGCCCGAATTTCCTTGGAAATTCACGTTGCACTGGAACAAGAGTCAAATTTCTTACTCGGATGTGGGGAGGATGGGAGGAAAACTTGTGCAGTTCCAGCAGGCCACAGATGGCAGATTAGAGCGGATCCCTCACATTAGGGAAATTCTGCCTTCTGCACGATCTGGAAAGCTCACGGTATATATTTAAAGATAAGATCACTCCACAAGCTGCAGCATAATGACTAACTAAACTCTCATTACTCAAACAGCGGTAACTGGCCGGGAGGAACATCTTGATGCAACTGCTTAAACACATTCCACCTAGAAGTGTTTCCCCATGCCGAAGATACGTGCTCCAAAAAAGCAAGCCATTAACTGGATTTGAAAGCCCTACTCCCTCACTCAGATATTTTAGCTAAATATCTAGATTTAGATAAAATATCTATAAGAACAGCACTGGCTTCCTTGTTGAAACACTCTAGCTGTTGAATAGAAAACCATGTGTCAATGTTGTGACTTATTTTTTTTGGCTCAGTGGGCAGTGTTACTGGAGAAAACAAGACAAGTTTCCGAAGTTTTGTGATAAACGCTCATCAAAATGAATACAACGAAAAGCAAGAGGTTTGTCCAACAACCTTACCAATTATTTCCTTCAATGTGATTTGTAAAAGCCACTTTCTGCACAACTACCAGGAGCTTTGCTGGTTGTTTCTGGCAGGTGTGACCCTTCTCAACGTTTCCTAGCGCAGAGAAGACACTGGGAATTCAGTACCCCCAGGCCACACGCTTCCCAGGAGAAGAGGTAACATCCAGACTTGCTCATGACCCTATGTTAAGATTTAGCCAACACACGAAAGATGGGAATGTTTCCATCTACACGCTTTTTACCAAGTTCTTGCATTCCAAGCTACCACGTAAGTTCAGGCTTAACTGTACTCCATGCTTCAAAGCGACAGAGGTTCTCTATGCCAAAAACCCTTGAGACAGCCCCATGGGTAAGGCAAGGAGCCTTATGAGTAACGCACGAACTATCCCGAGTGCTACAGTTATCACTGCGTTCAAGATAAATGTGATTTTGCTTGCGAGAATAGGAATTAAAAGGAAAATCATACGCATTTAAGCCTCCCTTTTCCAGCTAAGTCACAGTAGCAGACGTGGTAGTTTGACAGGTTTTATTTCACCTTCCCAGCAAGGCAGGGTAAACAGCGTTATCGTGGCTCGGGCAGCAAGAAGGAACACAACCGCTGCTGCAGTCGTCTGCTAATATCCGAGTTCTCCTTAGCAGAAGGAATTAACTGATTAAACAAAGCAGGTGACGTTGGCATGCTATTTTCCATTTAATCCGAAGAGAGTGATAACGGTAGAAATAACGTGCCTTTTTGTCATTAATAAGCACACAGGTTTGTCAGAAGAATCTATACGCATCAGTAAGAGACAAGGGAGGGGCGATTTGTCGGACCAGACACTAAGTCCAACACTAACTTTAGGACAGCCAGAACTCTGCTCCCTGGAAGTGTACCTGTGGCACCACAACCTGATTCACCACCTAAGAGAGGCAGTTTTCAAACAAGGGTTCGGGGTGTCCCAGCAATCTGACGGCCAGTTTCTCATATTGATTCTGTATCCTAAGATCATGAAAATAAACACAGCACTTAAACAAAAACGCATGTCTAAAGTAACCCCCAAAAAAGGGATATTAAGCCAAAACGACTGCTCTGGATTTCTGCTGCCTTGAACAAAGGATTAATAAAGGGCTCCTTCCTTGTTAACCAGCTGGCTTAAAACAGGTCTCCAAAATCCCTTACTTAAGAGGCCTGACAGTTTTAAAGACGTGGCTCAAAGTGGTAACTTCGCAATTTGCTATGAATAATTTATGCAAGCTCCTTTTATAAATCAGAAACGCAACCAAAAGGTACTTCAGCCTGACCACTTTGCTTGGGAAGCAGTAAGGTGAGTCTTTCCATTCCAGCTTTCTCACGTGAGGGTGTGACAGAGTTCATTTTACACAAACAAAAATAACAAAATAAAAAAAGATTTGGTACCTGGCAACATCAAGAAATTAAACCGCCATTCCAATCACAAACCCATCTTCACAGTTAGTCACACAGTGTCCTGAGTTTACGTGCCATTACTCCAAGAAACATAGGCAGGGTAAAAGAGGCTGTTACCAGAAGGGAAATACTCACCCATTTTGGCTTGCTTTTTGCTCTTCCCCGGCCGACGACGTGCCCCTGCCCTCCCCTGCGTGCTAGCTAGCTGCAGCCTGTTCCCACCCCAAAGCGTGGCACAGCTTGCTGCCTCCAGGTTATGAGTTGTGCTCAGTTGCATCATCCCAAGATGACAGAAGGTTGAAATAAGTAAGGAAAGAGACAGCTGAGGGTGATAAGACAGAGGAAGGTGGAAGATAAGGTGTCAGCTAGAAATGAATGGAGACCCAGGGCAGAAGGGCAAAAGACCTGAAATACCAGGAAATAAAGCACTGGTACACCAATGTGAGACCACTAAGCCTTATCAAAACATTCCCCTTCGCATTTTAAATTTAACAGCAGGATTTTGGAAGCATCCCCATGGTCCAACTTCAGCAAAGGCTTAAGAGATGGATAACAGGATAAGCAAAATTGGGAGCAGCCCAACGCGACTCCAGAGCACTTCAGCTGTGACTCAGAGCCCTGGAATGAAAGTCCCATCAAGGTGCAGCCCAAATGCATGCCTGGCCTCCCCAGAAGGGAGCCTGCCCACGCCAAGCCTGCGCCGCGATACCGTGCCCTGTGGAACATGCACTTAATGGTTTCTGTTGTGTTTTTGTTTGTTTGTTTGTTTTTAAATTTGGGTTTGTGCCTGTCAAGTCAGGAGCTCAGCCGTCCTGTGAGGTCTACAGAATGAGTGTGTTTGCCTGGAGGCTTAGGAAGCGATCTGTGTTTTTAGAGGAAATTGGAAATAAGACTTTAACATATTATAACCTCCACGGGTCAATGTAGTCTCAGTGCTCCTTTAGCACAGCGGTTGATCTTTGTCTTAACATTTCCTTGTTTAAAGTGGGTTTCATTTGATTACAAAAAGAGTCCAACAGGTAAACGATCTGAATATAACTATGCTTTTTTTTTTTCTTTTTTATGCAGAAATTCAACCAAAGCCTAAAAAACCCACAAACTATTTCAAGAAAAAAGTCTATCTGTACTTTGTACTTTTGGTAAATAAACAAGAACATGTACACTTGCATCAAACTGTAATATTACACAGGGAAAGTGTCTGGAAACAAACCGGTAGCTGTCAGATTGTATTTGCAGTAGCATGTTCTCTACTCAGAGATGCACCACACTTGAGCCCTGATGTCTCCTGCTTGCTAGAAGGGTAAAGAAGGAGTGGAAGCAGGCCCAAGGCAATGATGGTTGCACTGTTTCAACGGGGCTTTTGAATAGCCCCGTTGAATAGAAGAATACCAGGATGGGAAGGTTACTAAGTGGGGGCAGCCGTGGCAACCTAGACAAACATTTCAAAGCCACTTCCTAAACACCCGCATCGAGCAGACTCGTATAGGAGCATTTCAGATTGCCCACACAAGCACTTTATGTTACAGAGGAACACTACTGCCCTTCATCGGGAAACTTATGACTGGCAATATTCAGCTAAATTAAGACAGAGGAAGCTTTCAAGCCTGCAGAGTTGTTTTATTTATAACTTAGCTGAGAGGCTCATTTCTTCCAGGAAGTGAGATGAAGAAAACCAGGAGACTAATATTTAAAAAAAGAAAATAAACAGAACAGAGACGTACACAGCTTATCACTTACACGCGTGCTGGGTACACACACGCGGGCACACTGAAATAGAGAAAAGTCTCTTGGAAACACTGAGATGTCTTCATAGACTAGGAAAAATAAGGACTAGGAAAGTCAGCTACTTAGGGTATGAGGAAGGGGAAAGAGATGATATGTACTGTACCTTTGCTAGTTGGGCAAAAAGGCTGGATTATGACATCTATTTAACGGGAAGCTTGTACAGCGATCTTCACAACAAAAGTGAAAACTTTATCACTCCTGTAATCATGCCTCAAGGGACTGCCAGTCAGCTACAGCTGACCTGAAAGCAATCACCGAACACTACAGGTTTACGGAGCTCCTCATCTGCAAACCCAGAGCTCCTGCGTGGCATGCGCTGCATACAGCTGAGGTAACTGACCCAGGCAAAACACTCCAGCAACCGGTTATCAGCGAAGAGCTCTGCAACCAAAAGAAGGCACACGCTAGACTGGTCTTGCTTCAGCAACGCCTTAGCATCTCCGGATGTCTCTGTTGGTACAACAGAGCACGTTGGCACAACTGGAGTAGCACGTTCCAAAGCGATGGCAGCCCTGGCTATATCCATCAAAAAGGGATCTATTAAAACAGCACCCACCAGACTTTCTGCGTGATGAGTTCAGCATTCCCTGGCAGGACCATGTGGCAAACAAAAAGGTTTCACCTGTTCCCACAGATGTCTCCGCCAGTTCAGAGCAGGCTGCTTGCTGCACTGACGTGACACAGCCACGCACGCTCACTGGGTGAGCGTATTCTGGGGCTGTTAGGAGCTAAGCAGGTGGGAGGGAGAGAAGCTGAACATCACAAAAAGCCAGTAACGCCTGGAGCAAAACCACAGCAATGAGTTTGCATGGCAGATCTGGTCACCTGCTCACTGCCGATCCAGAGATCAGAACAATTCAAAGGAACCTGCATCAAAATGGGACCTTTTTCACATGAAATTCATTGCTAACTGGAAGACAGGGGAGGATGGAGAGAGGAAGGATACAAATAATGCATGCTATTCCAGTTCCAACTGGAAACACCACCATTTTTACCAGCTGTGCCATGCTCTCATAAAAGTATAAATTACTTTAAGACCATAAGCACTAACTTACCACAGCTATGGCCATGCTAGACAAGAATAGCAGAGGCACACTCTGTGAACTTCAGGCAGAAGGATTTTCATGCAGGAGAACACAAAATCCTTTCCATCTCACACAACCTTTTCCTTCCCACTACAAGGGAAACTACACACAAGAAAATCCTTTAGCAATCTTCTAGCTACTATGCAAGGATCTTCGACAGAAGCAGTTTTGCAGAATGTTGGTATGCAAAAATCAGACAGAACTGAAGCTTTTTGGTCTAGTGCAATCCCTCTTTTATTCCACTTGCACATCCGTTCAGGAATACCATCTGTTCACAGTTGGTTTATTCTATCCACACTCCATTTATTCTGCTATACTTTCAAAAGGGAACATGTAGAACAAATGGGAGAGGCAGGACATGGATACAGCATTCCAGTGGTGCAGGATGCATCTGAACAAACTATAGAAGATAAAACATCCTGAAGGTTACAAGCATAGATCTGTCAGAAAGGCAGGGACAGCTGATACAGCAGAATGGGTCACGAATGCAGGAATTGACAGCAGATATCCAATTCCAAGTGCACACTGAGAAGAATTAGCAAATATGCACACTATCTCTTAGTTATTATCTAAAAAGACTGTTGTCCAAACTATGAAGGTGGTTTTTTTGTTGTTTTTGTTCTTTTTTAAACCTGTAACTACACTGAGCCCTACAATTCCATACCTACAAACCCTTGCCTTCAAAAGGTCAATACTGAGATGAGTTACTCAAGGGCCAGGGTAGCCACATGCTGTGACTGTAAGACTGCTCCCAGAAATACACACCATATTGCCACTTCATGGAGAACATCGGTGGGAACTTCATTCCAAAGCTTCTAGAACTTCTCTGGAACAGGAGTACACAGAAAGTAGAATCTTGCTGTGTCTTGTCAACAACAAAGGTTGTGTTCAGGCTGGGTAGACATCATTAAAAGCAACTGTTTTTCTCATTAACAAATAGGTTATAAATCCCAAATTTAACGTGCTGAAGGTGCATCAGAAACCTTCAGGAGTGATTCACTACAAACAGGATGTAGAGATTTATACTTGGCGCTGGGCACAATTCAGAAGAGAAATGCAGCTAGATCCTCACTCCCTGCAACTGTCCTGTCTACTCCGAGGTCAATACCACCCCGTGCCAGGGGATTTAAAACATTTAGCGGGTGAGACGTGAGTCACACCCAGAGCGCTCAGATGCTGTCTGAAAAGCCAAAAATATGATTTCACCTTAAAGTCTTACTACATTCTTCCTGCATCATGCCCAATGCAGCTCTCCAAAAAGAAAGTCTGCCGCTCAGTTCAGGGCCAGACTGCCTCAACGTTATTTGCCTTTGCTGAAGTTCCAACTCCCCCTTTTATGTCTTCACTATCGTGTCTGAAATGAGCTTAAGCAGAAAGCTCAGAGTAAAAACCCGCTCCTGATGCAGTTAACAGTTCCACCCAGGCCTCTGTCAAGCATTTACTTCATTTGCGGTTGCATCAGCTCCAACACAAAATATGTAACTCAGCCTTGCTAAATATTTCAGTTCCTTTTGGCACAGGTATTGGAAATGACAACTTGGCAGGGAAGCCCTGGATCTTGAAGGGTCTTTAATTCAGAGAACAACAAACGTCGGGAATTGAAATTCCAGCAGGATCCCTACAGCATCGGGCCTGCTATGTGTCGGTGCTACCACTTAGCTGTTCCAGTCACACGTAGGCTCTAACATGCAGAGGAACTGCCTCGTCACCTCTAAGCATACACACAAGAGCAGAAAGTGCTCCACAGTAATAAAAATCACTTCTTGCTCTAAGGGTTTGCAACACTGGCCTTGACAAGCGAGTGCTGATGGGGAAATGCTTTAGGAACAAAAATGGGCAGGAATGACAGGGCTTACAGATGCATGACTACAGTGTTAGTCATTTGAGACACGTCTCGAAATTGTGGTCAGGGATGCTGCCACGATAACATCTAGCTTCGTTTGGTTTTGCACACAATGTCACAGAAGTGATTTTTGGAACAGTCTGTATGAGGCAACACCGGGAGTGTGACTAACTGATTTCAGAAGTATACTCCTACTGCAAGGATGTTTGGAGCAGTTTGCCAGCGAGACAAAATGAGCATCTGGGCCATCACCATGGGCAGACTGGAAAGGAATACACCCATATTAGTCAATATGTAGCTACAGAAAAACAAGCTAATATTTACTCAGCACCAAAGGACAGTTTAAAAAGAAATAGCACTAAATGAGCCCTTAAAACCTGCTTCCAGATTTGAGGATTAGGAAGACATTTAACTTTTGATTAAAAGCATCCCTTTTTTTTTTTTTTCTCCTTTTCCTTCATGATATAGTTCTTTGAGATGACAGCTCAAGCTGCAGACAATCCAAACACTGGGTTAAAAAAAAAAAAGTCATAATAGACATGCCCATCTCACAAATTGCTTTGGATGCTCTCTTTAGCTCACTGATGAGGTTTTGCATTGCTGCTCTGAGGTTAACTTGTTCACTGCTGTTCCCTCAGAGGCCTCCCAGCACAACTTCATTACTGCTTCCAAGTCAAACAAACAGATCACTGCAATCTACAGCAACAAGATTAAATTACACTTGCCGTGTCCACATTCTTTACCTCGTCTCCTCCTCGTTAACCAGCACTCTAAGTGCACTTTCTTCTCTGGACTGTAACAGTAATGGTTCCTAACTATGCCAGCTATCACTGTAAGCCTTTGGACATATAGAAGGAGAGCATCTGGAAGGAAAAAACATGTCAGATGTTTACCAATATAGTGTGAAATGGGTTCAATCTTGTGTTATCTTTGTCTGGAGCCAACTTGCTTGCCCATCAGTATTAGCTGCTACACTAAAATATGGAGTTCAGGAATAAAATCTCCCATTGCAGAGAAAAAGGGGGGGGAACATTACAACACAATTACATTTCAGTTTACTGAAAGGGGTCTTTACTTGTCAGCAGATGCTTCAGAAAAGAACAGAAAACTGCATTTACAGAACAAATACCATGGATAAAACATTAAGTGACCCATGGAAGTCTGATCAGAAATTCTTCTCCCGTGCAGCACAGCGTTGCACAAAAGCCTGGAACACCTTCCCCACTGAACCTGAACAGAAAACTAAAAGCCAAAGCCTAAAAATGCAGTGAACGTTTTTGGGTGCTTATACATACAGCCACGTGTGCACGTACACCTGTATGTATATAGATATAAGTGTATGTGTGTATCCATACACGCATGCACCTCTATACCTAACACATCCTTTGAGCTTCACTAGCTAGCAGTTGAAGATCACATATGCCAGAATTCTTGATCGTTTGGACAGATAAAGCCACAAGCCAATTCCCCAGAAAAATCACAGGCAAATCAACTCACACAGGGGACTGTAAGTCTTTCCTTTCTAGGACATGCTACTTGTAGCACAAGATTCTCCGAAGTAGATTGGAACCCCACTGCCACCCACACCCCCAACTCATAAAATGATATTGTCAAAATGGGTGATTATAAATCAGCTACAAGATTGCCAACCAGCTTTCCAAAAGAGTCTTGCCGTAACGTTCTCTGTGCTGTTCTCGCAGGACCGGGAGGAGAGTGCATTGTAAGTTTTTATAGCTAGGGGATGAGAACTCCGTGAGAGCTGAATAAAAGCACTCAATCTGCATATTTTCACAGACTTGATTCTGAAGCCCTTCTAAAAATTATCGTTCTTCACCCCTTTTAAAAGTTCCTGCTGTTCTCATCTACTAGTAAGACTGATAGTTCTGGCTGTAAAGAAATTGAGATTTATTGAATAATTCCACAAGTCATATCCCTCAGCAAAGATTAATTTGGAAGATGTTTCTCTGCAGGTCACCTGAAAACACTCTCATGCAGGACTCCTTTCACTTTCCACAGTCCCAACATGACATATGTTATAGAGGTAGTGGATCTGGGAGAAATACAAGAAGGCTTTGAGGAGGAGAGGGAAATTAAACCCTTACAGTCGGGGAGAAAAATAATTTAAAAAATAAAAATAAAAAAAGAGAATTAGGAATACTCAATTTTTGAAAGCACTCAACTCACCTCCTGTCAGATCAGGAAAGAAAGAGATCTTTAATTTAAAGTGAAGGCAGCATGGGAAGGAAACTTGTTTGAGGGTATTTTTCCCTATCTTTCTTCTCTGACATCTTCTGTGACTCCATGTGATTTGGAGTTCATGCAAGGAAGCACAATTTCATCTAAGAACATGCACACATCTCACCTGGGACAAAGCAACGGTTTTTGGATTACTGTTTTTGATCATAAGTTGTTTCCCAGCTAAGGGACACAGATGAGGATGAGCCAGCACAGGCCAGAAGGAAGAAGAGAGAGGCCATCTCTAATCTCTTCCTCCTTTCAGCCTTTTCTGACCTTAAGTTAGACCTTCTTTTTAAACAGCTTGCCTTGCGTGGGAATCTCCAACAACCTATTTCAGTGTTGTCTCATGCCTCCTGTTTGACATTTGCTCCCAGTGTCCTGCCCAGTAATTTTCAGTCCCTTACAGAACTTGATTTTTTTTCCCCCCACTGAAAGCATGCAAAACTTTAAAAGTGGACAGACAATAGCTCTCCCTCTCCACAAAGCAGCCTATTCACTTGCATCAAATTACTGTAATTTAATCCCAGGCCTTATCTTGACACAGAGAACAGTTTATTCCGTTCATTGATTGTTGCAGCTACCTTTTTACATATTTAACAGTTATCACTCCCCTAGAGCCTCACCCCTCTCTAGACTAAAAGCAGCCCCCTTTTCTGCTGGCTTCCTTAGAAAAGGAAGCCTGCAACTCCAACTTCAACTTCTCACCTTGGCCTCTTTCTTCAAGGTGGATTTTTCTCCCCAGAGCAACAATTTGTTCAGTGTGATAGTACAGAAGAGACAGACATCGCATGTTTTTGAAGTTAAAAGAAAACACTCATCCTTGGAAAACGCCCTATTCTTGTTCTAAAACAGCATAATTCATCAACGCTTTAGAAAGCAGCGCTGCATCTGTTCTGGAAGTAACTGGCCAGCCTGTCCTTCAGTTGCAAACAGAGCCTTGATTGAATCACCACAGAGGCTAAGAGAGACCACAAATGTGTAAGGACACAGAAGTCTCAGGATATGCCAAGATTACGACGTTGGGAAAAGCAAGAATCCGTAGCACAGCTACACCATTAGTTACGCAAGAGTCGAAGGACAGCCTCATGCTGCAGATGAATCAACCAGATGAGGTTAGGTTTAATAGGAATTGTTTATTTCGGTACTAAATATTGCTGAGAAAAAAATAAAAAATAAAAAAATAAACACGTTTAGTGCTTTTTCAGCAACATCTCAGGCAGCAGGTTCTAAGTTATAACACCAGAGACAGCATTAGAAAACGATGCTCAAAACCCCTCAGTCAACTACAAGTTTCAGATTCCTCACTTCTACAGAGCTGCTGTAGATTACCCAAGTTGCTAAGTGAGCTATATAACCCAGCCCACTTGCCATATGTCCCTTTCAAATTATTTAGCAGAATGGATTGTTGGAAACAGTCTCAACTGAGACGCGCGACCTTCTGTCATGGGCAGGAAGGAAAGGGGAACAACAAGAGTCCTACCTACTTCCCCTCTCACAAAAGTTACCAGTCACTCCAGAGAAGGTACCAAATGGTAGGATGGCATCTGTCCCACTTAGCTGTTCTCTGAGCAGGGGAGCAAACAAAATAACACTGCAGAACTCGCTGCATATGTTAAGCAGGACCTGATGTTCAGGAACACACGCAGCATATGTCTGTAAATTATTATTTCTCAGCTAGAGCCCAAAGTGTTGTCCTATGTGATTTTACAGAACTGCAGCAGTTACACCTATTCCATGGTATGTAGTTTTGTGTTCCCTACTGACTGTGTCCCCATTGCAACTTACAGAATCTTCTGGTGGTCTTTGAATCTTCCCCCAGTCCACAGATGGTCCCTTTTCTTGTAGGAATCTATGAAACAACTTCTTAAATCCTTCCAGGTCATTTTTGGTGTGCTACAGAGAAGAAATAATGTTAGTTAATACTGGTAATTATTGTACACCTACTCTATCATGGAAGCATTTTTGCAAACTTGATATATAACACGTTCACAAGAGCAAGTTTGTCAGCTTGTGAAGTACAGGAATGATAAAATTTTAAATTCCAGAAGACGCCAAAAGCTCATTTTCACCAAAACTCAAGATGGGTGTGGGGGTGGAGGGGAAAAAAAATAAAAAAAAAAAAAAAAAAAAAGGACATCCAAAGCCCGTATACCTAAAAGGCAAATCTTTATTCAAAACTGTAACTGTAAGAATTTGGCCAAATCTTTAGAGTAACAGCTTTACCCTCTCTTTCTGTAATCCATTACAGATTATATAGAACCTTTAATAACTAAAGATGATTAAACACTTAGTAATAACTCTGCCATGCAGTTTGTATGCAACTCAAAGTCTCCTACTGACACTGCATCCAGGCTACTTTTCCACATACGACTAGAGCACATCCTAAAAATAAGGACAGCATTACTCTGTGATTTGTCCCCCTGTATAAAATTTGCTTCAGTTTCTTGCCTCTAACTTCCCAGGCTTTGGGCTGCATTCACATCACACTTCTTACCTCCAGCTCATTTGAAGGTGCGGTTGCAAGTATCTTATCAAGCTCTACCTTCATTGAATACTCCAGCTCTTGTCGAATGACTTCCTGAAATTGTGAGGGGCCAGCCTGAGACATGGCTTTGCTGAAATCTTAAATTAAAAGAGAAAAAAAAAAAAAAGGTTAAAGGGAAAAAAAAGAAAAAAGGAAACTAGCTTATTTAGACTGTAGACAGCTTTCAGATTTCTTAGGGGAAAAAAGAATCGTGTAATCCAGTCTTGTTTTATTACTGTGCAAGTACTCCAGGAACCTTGAGTTTTTGCCCCTAGTATCTTGGAGAACAGATCTTAAATTGGGGGCAAAAAACAGCCAACCTTCTCTCAAAACTCTAAAAAGTTCCAAAACATCTATGATCCATCTCAAGAAATGTTCAAAACCCACAGTAGCACACTGCTTTTCTTGCTAGGCAGCTAAAGCGTTCACGTCCTACCACATCAACATACTCCAGCAAGTAAAAACGTGAAAAAGCCATTCACTAACAAACTATTTTATGCAGAACATTGTGATCAAGGGCATCCTTCTGTTCACAGAAGCAAATAAAAACACATTTTAATTATTTATGCCGAGCATTTTCACACAGTCTTCCGTTTGTTCCAGTCAATATTCCCTTGCTTTATCGTATGAGTATTTTCACACTACAGCATGCCCTTCAGTTACTAAGCAACCTGGAAAAATAGTCCATTCATCACTTCAGCGTTTGTTTTGCTTTTCAAAGTGATAAGCTCCATAGATGTGGAAGAGTAAATACACAAACGGTCCGGGCAGTGAAGCCCACAGTCAGAGCACCTCACAGAAAGAAAAGGAAGACAGCTCGACTAGATTTTCCAGAAGAAAGCATGTGAAGTGAGTGCCTTCCCTGAAGACATTCCGAGTATGTTCTCTAAAGACCTCGGTTAATTTAATTTCTGCCAAATCCCTTGAGTAATCGCTTCTCTATAACACAGAGAGCAATGTATTGCCAAATATAGCTGGAATGTTAGAAACACCCTGAATACTAGTACAAAAAGGGGGCAGGAGGAAACTTTGCAAATGAACTGAGTGATAGTGCCAGGAAACAGTTAGCAGTGGCAGCCGTGCTTAAAGTTTTCTTATTGGGAACATGCACTAAAAGGCTATTCTATCGAGAATGCCTAGGAAAGCCAGGGGCAGTTCATTTTCATTATGGTTTTGATTGTATTTTTAAGCAAAATGCTCCGCAGCTCAGACGCGGTCACAGTGTCAAGCCCCTGCTTTGAAGCCCACAGAAGCCATTTTCCTGACTGCACTGTTTTGCAGGTAGGGAAGGAAAAAAAAAAAGAGATGGAGAGGCAAGTGCTGCAGCGCACACGCCGTGGTGTAACGCAGGCGAAATGCCAGCACAAGATGAATAGCACAATTAACAATAGGTTCATTTTTTAATCGTGTGCTTCACTTGGTAGTAAAAACAGGTAATAGCTAGAAGCACCTTAAGCCTATCTTTCCAGGTGAAATAAGGAAAAACACAAGAGCTCTTCGCTGAAAGTACTTCCTCCTACAGAAACATAAGATCTGTACCACCTGAATATTTTCACGTAGAACTGCTGAGCTTTCCTTCCCTCATTTTGAGTTGGTGCACATGGAAACAGTGTTTAAACTTCCAGGGTAACAACATCTACAAGATACTTTCAGATGTTTGTTTGTAACCCTCCCTACAAGGAGTTGTAACACAGGGCTGGGGTTACAGCAACAGCAGCAACCATTTCTCGCAGCTCATCAGCCCGTAAAACATGTGAACCTCCCGATATGATGCAACACAGCCCGGCAGAAACTCTGCAAATACCAAGTATTCAACAGAGGCTGTCATTTGTTAAGGAAGAGCCAGCGAACAACCATCCCGGGCTGCCATGTAAGCAGGAAGATCCTGTTGGCTCGAGTTGGCCAAAAGACGCGTATCTCCCTGATAAAAAAAAAGCACTTAGATTAAGCAATATAAGAAGCAAACCAAAAGAATAAGGCATAGTAAAAGTAAACACATGATAACGTCCCAGTTCTTTTCCTTTATTTTTTTTATAACGCATTCTCCAATGCTTAACGAGCAAATGCTGAAGGCATGTGGACCAGCAGACCGATGGCCCGCGCCTCGTCCGCGCCCAGAGCCACCACCCCACAGCCTCATGGCCTACAAAAACACGCTACCGACCCAAGTGTTACGGGTGCAGGGAGGGATCTGTTGTGCAGGGGTAACAACTTCAGTGCTGTACCCAACAGCTGTGAGGGTCCCAACGTCGAGGAGCTCAGCGCCAGCCTTCCTGCTGAGGTTTTTTTCCCCTAAGGAAAATCCCTCCGGGGTTTTGGGAAGACGCTGGTGTTTATGTACTCCAGCCTACCCATGGCAGGAGTACGGCCACTGTCCTTTAGCGTGAGCTGCTGTTAAATTTAACAGCCCGGGTTAACGTTTATGTTTATTTCCCTCTTTGCCGTAATGGCAATGATGCAGAAAAGCCAGCGCGACTGCATTTCTAAAGGCAGTTATTTCCTACGGGCAAGGCGAATTTCCTAAGGCTGTAATGAAAAGTAGTTATTGCACCTCTGAAAAACCAGATGGGAGGCAGGGGTGCTGGGTAACTGCAGGAAGAGACTTCCCAGGGGACACGCTGCCCTAAGCCTCCAAATTACCTTTAAAAAGAAATGCCCCTTCCAAGCTACACTGCAACCACTGCCTCGGATTTCAGCCGAAGCTCACTTTTACAGGATTGCTGTTCTTCAGCTCCCCTCTGAAGGAAGAAAGGGGTGGGATATGGCAGTGGAAGGCTCGCAAGGGATGGGCCCACACAGGAATCAGCACAGAACAGAAACGTGTGGTGAAATAGTTGAGGCTCCAGAAAACACCAGGCTTCCAAAAAAAAAAGCCCCCAGGTCACCTTCTTTTAATGCCTTCAGCAGAAAATGCTCCGTCAAGTCGTACGGAAAGACCTTTAGTCAAGTCACCGGTGGAGAGTTTCACTCGAACCCTACTGTCCCCACCTTTATTTTTGCTTTGCTCTTATCTCCCTGTTAGCCTGCCACTGTCCTCACACCGTGAACTATGGTAAAGAGCACGGTATTCTTAGGTTTATGATGCATGATTTCATAACTGACACTTGGGAAAAAACAATATACGCTAAGTCAGATCAAGTTACTAAAAAGGAGATCTTCGTGAACCATCGTAAATAAAATAAGGGACAGATTTTCCCAGCTGCACATGAACAGAACAGCAGCATATTTCCTTTCGGCCATCCCTCCTTTTATTTTACATTAAAAGGGGGAACACACAAAGCTCAGTTTTGTTGCCCTAAGAGCTCATTAACTCGCTCAGAAGAGAACTCACTGCCTCAGTACATAGCATACGGGGTCATGGCACAGGAAGGAGTCACGGGACAAGCCAAGCAAGAAGTCCTCCCATGAAAATGTGGGAATCTTTTGGGCTGAGGGTTGAGAATTGTAATTAGTACTGCAATCCAAGTAAGCACGCTGGAAGAGCTACACCAGAAAATTATTTCTATTTCCTCGGAGCCAGACTACTTGCATAAAAATCCGGAAGGTTGGCCCGTAAGTTGAAACACGCAGCTGAACTTTAAATGCTCTATCCTTGAACTCAGGGCTGAGGGTACAGAGTGAATGCCTTAACTTCCACCGACTCCGCTGGAAAGTTCAAGGCAATTTTTATCCTTGACAGGGATAAAAACCTCACAGACGCCCACGTTGCCCAACACAAAACTAATAACTATTCCTTTGCTTGGCTTTTGAGAACTCAACACACCCAATTAGCGTTAGCAAACTTCTTTCTCCCTACCACTACAGGCAAGATTTGTCAACATACATGGCACTGAAGCACACGTGAAGTGAAACCTAGGCACTCTGTCCCCACCACAGAGAAGCACGTTACCCTGAGCTCGCTCAGAAGTTTGCAACCCGGGGCGCCGTCCCGGCCAGCTGCATACACCGAGGGTTGTGACGATACCGCCCAGGCACAGCGCGACTTCTGAGTCTAGAGGCTGATCCTCGTGCTAAAAATATCACCTGACATCAGCAGCGCGTTTTGATGCTATCAGTCTAGTAAAAGTACTTTTTAAAAAAAGCTTCTAGTGTTGTCAAAACCTTGGCAATATTTTAAGAGCTGGTTTTGGTCTTTATATAGGTTAACGTAGTACCACTTGCCTGCAAGATGGCTACCTCCAGCAGAAGGCTGAGATAAGCCAATTCCGCTTAAAAAGAAGGCTTCAGAGCCTATTTTTGTCACTCGTTACACAGCAAGAAGGGACTTGTCTTGACAACTTTCAGGACACCAGGTGAGCAGTGTGGCTTCAGCACTTCCCCTGGCCGTCGCTCCGCGATTCTCCCAGCTGTCACAGGACATTTACAAACTGTCACTGCACTTACACGCAAGTGCTGCACAGTCCTGGACATCCACTGGGCGAGCAGCTGATTTCCCAAAGCCTGCAGAAGCTCTTGGTTCCCTGCAGGACCCAAGTTCAGGGAAGAAGGAAGAAGACCTACAATCGCCCACTCTGCTTTCTACAGGCAGTAACAGGCCTGCATGGATTTATACCAAGAAAACCTACAGGCATGAAATCCACGACAGAGAACCACACACACACCATTAGGAACATCAGAAAGGAGGGGAGGGAGGGGGAGAAGTGCCACGGCAATCCACCAAAGTAATTTTTCTTCCTGAAATGACCCCTCGCGGGCTGGTTCCTAAGGCAGGATTCCCAACTCAAGACCAGGCAATATGCTCATAGGGAGCAAGGCAGTGTGCCGGAGCCCACGGCAGGGACCGGCAAATGCTGAAACACACTCAGACCTCCAAAAACTTGGGCAGATGGAGAGAGGCAAGGGCGGAAGCCTCCTGCATGTGTCAGCCGTGACGAGGGGCCATCGGCCCGCTGCACAGCATTGGAGATGGACACGTCCACATCCACGGACACGTCCACGGAGGTCAGAGCGGGACAGGCACCGGTGAGGCCCCGTCACCTGCCAGGGGAAAGCCTGGCACTCCGGCAGCCTGCTGCTGGAGGAGAAAACGAGACGGCACAGGGTAAGAGCGAAATAACCGAACTAAAACCAGGCGGCACGGAGCGGGGTCCCTGCGGCGGAGGAGCCAGCCTACCTTTGGCGAACGACATCTTCGCTCCTCGCTGAAGGCGAGCGCAGGGAAAACGCAGGCAAGCCCGAGGGAGTCGCTCCCGGCCGGGAGGGAGGCAAGGAGGAAGGCAGCGGCCCCGTCCCCTCCGGGAGCAGCCTCCCGAGCCCGGCTCAGCCCGGTGCGAGCCCCGAGCAATTTAAATTTCATCAGTGGCAGAGGCGGACCCGCAGTCGCGCCGGCATTCACCACCCCTTTCCCCCTAACCCTCCCCCGGGCTGAGCCTCCCGCCTCCGCGGGGCTCCCGGCGGGCTCCTCCCCGCTCCCGGACGGGCCGGGTCGGCAGGGCACGGCCGAGCCCCCCGCTCCGCCATTTTCCCCTCCCCCCCCTTCCCGCCCCCCCGCCATTTTCCCTCCCCTCAGGAGCGGGCGCTCCGGCCCCGCCCCCCCCCGGCGCGAGCGGCCGCCATGGACCCACCTGGGCGCTGCGGCGCGGCGGGGGGCGGGGGGAGCCAGGCCGGGGGCGGGGTCTTCCCGGCGGGCCCCGCGGGGGCGAGCATGCGCGGGAAGGGGG
>CM021767.1:5721298-5761111 GCA_011076525.1 Nettapus auritus
GGGGGGGGGGGAGGTTTTTTTTGGGGAGGGACCCCGATTTTGGACAGTTTTGATGGGGGATGCGCTCCGCCGCCTCAGCTCGCTGCTGCTGGACTCTAATCAAGGGAGATGCAGCGTGAGGTTGAAGGGTCCCCATCACCCCCAAGTGCTCTTCCCTCCCTACTGCCCAAATACAGATTTTTTATTATTTTTTTTTATTACTTTTATTTATTATTATTATTATTATTTATTTTTTATTTTTATTATTATTATTACTTTTTTTTTTTTTCCTAGGGAACTGTGTAAATCAAGCACACACATCACTTTGCTTGCCTGCTCCTGTGTGCACAGAACGAACGAGCTTTCTGCACCCCCCCATCCATTTCCCTATGAACACCCTTTTTCTCCATTTTTCATACCAACACAAGCCCCCCCTGCCAGCAGCTTGGGGCGCCCACGGCCCCTCACAGAAACAGCTCTGGAGGTGGTCATGGGGACCCCCTGAGCTGCTCCCAATGTCACACACAAATAGGGGCTCAACAAAAGCTCCGGTATAATTTGGTGACTTTTTATCCCACTCCCCCCGTGCTCTCTTCCCACTGCCCAGTGGCACACAGGCACCCCGTGTGGTGCCGGCTGAGGCACAGCCTCTGGCACACGACAGGCGAGTCCTGTCCTCATCATCGCCTGCTCCTCACCCTTTCCCATTTGTCCCCCGGCCCATTCTCACCGCTGTAATTAAGGGCAAATCAGGTGTTGGCTCACTCTGCTGGACACAGCCTTAAAAATTCCTGGCATACAGCTTCTCCTTTCAATACTTGAAGCCAAGTTGTGGAAGATGGGAGGGAAGAAGCTTGTCACAGGGTTGGAGCATTCCCCATTTTTCTGCTTGCTTGAAATGGGCTCCATTTCCCCAAACTGTGTGTGCCCACCTAAATGTCTTTGTGTCCACCTACATATCTGTGTGCCCACCTATGTGTTTGTGTGCCCACCTAAACATCTGTGTGTCCACCAGGCTGGGCTCACAGCTCTCGAGGCTGGGCATGACCCCTGTGTGGCAATACAAGTGCATCCAAAATTTGATGAGCCTTGTCATCACAGCCTTGTCTGCAAGACATAATGTTCATATAACGAAGAACCACCCAATGCCCTTTTTATGAAGCCCTAACCGCTTACCCACAGCCGTTGAACAGCAGAGAAGACATCCTACTTGATTGGTGCAACACAAGGTTCAAGGGGAGGGTTGGAAAAAGGGCTTGTTCTCCCTTGAAGTATAGCTAAGAAATAAGAAAAAAAGGCAAAACAAAATGAAAAACAAAACAAACAAACCACCACCACAAGTTGGTGGGGAGGGGAAGGAAAATCGTTAATGATCTCTCAAGTTGCCATGGAGAGGCTGTGGAGCACTAAGGAATCAGGGTCATGCTGCTTGTGGCCAAGTTTCCAGCTTCCATCTCTTGAAGGATCTATCAGGGGCGGAAAGAGGCCCCATGGAGTGAGATAACTGCACTCCCAGACCAGCTGAGGCCACCAAAGGCCCCCACAGCCAAGGTAGTCTCATAGTGATCCTACCGAGGCGCAAAGATGTCACCAGGTGTTGGCATCGCTTCATTGCAGGAGTTTCTGTGCTGACCTGACAAACCATGGGCCCGTTTGGTGGTTGAAGACCTAGCCCGGGTGGTGACTCCTCTTGTGGGTCTGGTTAATCATCTCAGGAGGATTTGGGTGGCTGACAGACCGCCAGAGGTGAGGAGGAGAGGGTTACTCAGACCTCTCTTGCTCCACCTGGCCAAGCAGAGCTTGAGTAGATATTTGACTGGCAAGTAATTAAAAACTAAATGTACCTGCAGAAAGACAAGGCATGCATTGGAGCATGGTGAACCTGGCAGTGAAAAAGCACACAAACTGGTTAAGAACAAGATTAAAGGATTATCACTTCTCTGATTTCTCCACCAACAGACTGGGTTTTTCTTCATTTTCTTCTTGCAGGAGAACAGAGGCTGGTGGAGGCCTCTGGAGCTGGGACATCTCCCAGTTGATCCATGTCATGTGCCCTGTGCCGTGTCCTCAGTGCTGCCTTTGAGGACCCACCTGAGAAACTGGCACACACCACTGGACCCACTGGTTGCTTTTGAATAGTGTCACTGTGGGTGGGTGAGGAAGATCCAACAAAGAGCCACAACCAAAGCTGCTACTGCTTCCCAAAGCTTCACCATCAACATGGGACTCACCATCAACATGGGACTTCCCAACAGCCCAGTGCCACCCCACAGCTTCCTCTGGTAGATGTAACATGGTGTGAATGCTGCCTGTGTGAGGTCATTCTGCACCAATTTCACAGTAGAGGAATGAGGCATCCCCAGTGAGATTTGGCAGACTCTTGCTGGAACAAAAGCCAGGATGGCCCCAACAAGCCTGGAGCCCCAACTCACTGAGGATGTCCTGCCCCTTCGACCTGCCTCCTCTCATGGTTAGGAGAAACCTGCAAGAGATGTTTGGTCCCTCTGGGTCCCTGCCGTCCCTTTGGGTGCTTATATTTCAGGAGATGTAGGAGGAAGTCAAGAAGTGTCAGCTGCTAAGCCGTTTCAAGCGAAGGGTTTGTCATCATTGACTTAGTGCTTTTGGTTTTAGTTGTGCTCATTTGGGGCACGTTGAAGTCTGTAGCAGAAAGGAGAATATTGTATCTTTGTTGCTACGAAGGAGCATGTTTCTCATCTCTTCTGTGTCTCAGAGTTTCAGCCAAGTTTGTGATCTCCAGGTGAGCCTCCCAGAACCCCCAAAACCACCACAACATGTGTCATTTCCATTTCTGTCTTCACAATTTTTGTGGTTGGAAACTGCACTGTGTTTTTCCCCAGCACAGCAACTCCCTGCAAAGCCTGCACCACTCCTTTCCCCATTCTCTGAGGAAACTTGGCGGGTTTCATCCTTTTGCTTCTCTTCTGCCCCACATCAGATTTCCCTGCTCGCACATGCTTCATCTCAGCTGAAACAAGCTTGTTTCACTAGGAAGACCGCTTAGTAAATCCTCTTAATTAATGCCATGTTTTGTTCCCTTTCTTAGTTACAGAGGAACAAAAGGCTTCAGCTGGAACCCTGGCTTTTAGTTTTCTTCACAGTACTAAATATTCACAAAGAAGCTAAATGAAATGCCAGAAAACAATTTATTTCTAGTGCTCACAGTACATGTAGTGACACATGCAACTTCCCTCTTATCTCCTTTTGGTGCCAAATGCAGAGTCTCAAATTCATTTTAATGACATGTTACCATTGCTTGGGCTTTGCTGGTGGCAACACACATTGTCCCAGAGCTGTTCCTTTGCAGTTTGATTCTAAATCTGTCTGTGGAATACAAATCACATTTACTGTTTTGGCAGTTTTTCAAGGAGAGGCTTAACTGTTGGATCGCCCGCACTTTTGGTGAGGTCCTGAGGGCCACGGTGGTCCCTCCTCTGGAGCCAGGTGGTGGCTGTAGGACACAGCACGAGGGGAGGAGAAGACTGCAATGAGACCAGCAAGCAACCCTACATCAGAGAGGGAGGCTCTTCTCCCCACCAAAGTCATACAGGAGATCTCCAGCAAAAGTGGGGAAGAGCGAGCCATGGTTGCACCTTGAACCTTCTTGAGAAGGTATCACAGTGTCTCCCCAGAGAAGGAATCTTCCTTTTTGTGACCAGAAATAGTGACTCCAAAGCTTGTGAGTCCTTCCCATGCTTTTCTGGGCAGCAAGGGAGGGGGCTGCGTCAGCACCCCATTTGCTGAGAGGTGTCATGTCCTGGGAGGAGGCTTGGAGAGGAGCAGTGGCATATTTTCGCCATTACTCAAACAATTTCCCGCACAGCAATGTTTTCTTCTGCAGAGGCGGACAGTCCTGGTGCACATATGTTTCGGTTTTCTGCAGCACTCCCAAGTGATTTGCTGCCTAACGTAGTGCGTGAGTAAGAGATGCTAAAACCCAGCCAGGCGCAAATTAGGTCTGTGCTCCGCTCCTCGTCCTCCATGGCGGGGGAGCCTCTCTCGGGCAGGTCCATCCCTGCCTCCTCTGCCACAGCACACCCCAGCAAGGCTGCTGAAAGCACACCCATCCGCCTCTCCAAAGCCAGCCGCATGGCTGTGTCCCAAATCTGGGAATGAAAGGTCACAAACTTGAAGCAAAAGCTTTCCGACACTGGTGCAGTGTTATTACTATGGAGGCTCCTAAAATCCTCAGTGCAGGTTGTGCCGCTACTAGGGCAGGCACACGACAAGCCCAGGAGAAGTCTTCCTCACCCTGAAAAGCCCCTTATCAAGGGGAAAAAAAAATGTAGGGAAGGATTGGAAAGCAGGTCTCCGAGCGTGTGACTGCTGGGCAACGGGGGGCCAGTGGGCAGCCTGAACCACCACCTCAGCACCTGGCAGCGAGACAGCTAAAGCTGCTGAAGGAAAGGACACCCGGGGTCATCTCCAGGTTCCTCGCAGATGCCTTGGGCTGTACTTGTTATTGGGAGTGTATAATGTGGTGTGCTCTGAGCTGTGTGTTGTTCCATCAGCATCATCAGCAGTAGCATTTGTTATTCTGCAGTTGGGTCCTGATCACACCGAAGCGGGTCCTTCAAAGCCAGTCATCCCACCTCAACCTCACCTGATCTGTCTGAAAGCACATTTCATTTTTACAGTTTCTATTATGTGGTGAAACGTAACTGCTACATAACTTTTCTGGAGAAATCCAGAAATAGTCAGAGACATTTTACAGGCTTATCAAGGGCAACGTGAGGTTCTCTGCTTCAGTGAAGAGGCTTTGGCAGAAGTTTCGGTCTAGTGGTGGAGGAGCTCAAAGCATTCCCTGAACGCAGACTGCATGCAGGAGCCAAATCCTGCAGCTTTCAGTGAAAACCCTGGAAACCGACTCCTTAGGAACAGCAAACAGAGGGTTTTGCCAGCTGGAAGCCTCCAAGAAGGAAAGCAACAAGTTGATGTACTGCTATGGTGAACGTGCTGGGCCATGTTCCCGTGTCAGCAGTGAGGGGACAACACTCCTGTGGCTGTGAGCCACACAGATGTGACCTGGTGCTGGGTCAGGCAGCAGCTGGAGGCACTCTGTACAGGCAGCGAGGGCGACCAAGCCAGCCCAACCATTGCCATCTGTTGTACTTGCATTGCCACACTGGTCATTAAGGCAGGGCTTGTCATTCTGCTTCTCTGGGATGCATGGGGCTGAAAAAAGTAGGGAAAAAAATTGAAAATTATCTCTTAAAGGAAAATAGACTGAAAAAATCAGTATCAGAAAGCTGGCATAACCATGCAAGAGGTTAGACTGGCAGATGCTGTGTCTCCACAGGATGTGCTGGTTTTGCCTCCATATGCCGCCAGCCATTCACCACATCCTTCCAGCCCGGTGCCAGCTTGCCCTCCTGCCCTCCAGCCTGGTGGCAATGCAAAGGTGGCTCGGCTCCAGCAGGTGTATGTCACGAGCACACCTTACCTCATCAGCCGCTCGCGGGTGGCAAGGTGCTGCAAGTATGTGCAAGGATCCAACACCTCGCGGACTTTGCTTTACTTTATCAGCTTCTCATCCTTTCCCTGGGCCTCTCCCAACATCCACATTCCTGCATTGTACTTGCATGACCCTTTTTGTTTTCAGGAACTTCCTCCTTTCTGCTGTTCACCTTCTACTGAGGTCAAACAGGTGGCACCTGGGAAGCTGCGCCACTTGGCAATTGGATCTGTTAAAGCTGATTTAGGGAGACTTCTGATCAGGTGAGAATAGAGGCGGATCTGGCTTCTGAACACATCGGATGGCTTAAAAAAATAAATAGGATGCAGTCAGCACATTGCTAATGAAACCTGGGACAGGGTAAACTTTTTAACTGTGTGGCTCTTCCCTAAAAAAGGCATGATATATCTCTGCCTTTCCCTAATAAGAAAGCAGCTCTAGCATGTTGCCCTTCACCTTCAAGGTTTGTCGACAAGGCTGAGTCATTGCTGCAGCTAATTAGAGCCTTCAAGCTGATTATGAGGATTGCAATAAGTGGAGTTATAAAATCGCTGGGTCTGATACTCGGTAATACAAAAGCCACTTTACGCTGACCTGGCCTTAAAATACACCAGGATAATGTAAAGTGCTCTGCGAGCAAATGGGAGGAATCTGTCTGCGGCCCAAGGGGCCGGCCTGCGCACACTACCAACCGCCAGCATCCGATGAGGCTCTCAGAGGCCTCATCTACCCTTGACCAAGCTGAAAGCGTCTTTCTCTTAACAGAGGGCCAGGTCTTCCACCGAAAACTTTAATAAAATAAATAAATAAAAATCAGGCAACCACCTGAAGGGCTGACTGATATCGATCTGATAAAAGCAGAACAAAACCCTGTGGAGTCCATTGTGGGCGCCTCCAGAGGTGTATTAAGAGAAGGCCTCACTGACTCGGTAGAACTCCTCCCCAGGTTGATTTTACCACATCTAGGCTCTCCCTAAATTCCAGGCATATTTTAAACTCGATATAAACCTGAAAAGAAGAGCTCAACTCTTCCACATCAGTGACACAGAGAAAGAAAATTATCTGCCAAGTGGTTTTAAAATAACTCAAAACAACTGTGGGCACTGTTGTCCACAGAACAACTTCGGCCCCAGCAGCACGAGAGCTGCTCCATCCCATGTCCCAGGGTGTCCCAGGGTGGAGACCAGGCACACACGGCAATAATCTCAGTGGGAAGGGAGCTGCAAAAGGAAGCCTTATCTCGTGGTGAAGTGCAGCTCCAAAAATACGACAATAGTCATGAGACCCGCCGCCCCAGTCACTCGGTGTAAGGTTACCGCTGCAGTGACATTTGGATTACAGCATCATCTGTCACAGCTTTTAGTCAGCGAGTAGGTGCAACCAAGGGTTTATATTTCATTGCCAGTAAAACCATGCAAAATTTGGCAGGGTGCATGGCTGTTTTTCAGCCAGGCCAGTGCCCTGAACCGTGCTGCGATGAGGGGCGGGAGCAGCACCTCCATTCACCTCAGGCACCACCAAGTCCTGGGTGCCACTGTCTGGGTGGGCATGGGATTTTTTGAGGAGAAGCCCCAAGTCTCCGCATTGCCTCCCACTCACTTCCCAGGGCAGAGGCAGCACTGCTTTACCAGGGGAACCTGTGATAGGTGCAAGAATGTGGAAAACCTGGCCAAACCAGTATGCCCAGCTGGCAGTATCAGGAAGAGTGGCTTGACCCCGGCTGGTGGAAACTGGGACTCCATCTCCTTCAGCCCAGACACGTGGCCCTTCCCCAGAACCAGTGCTTCGGGCAAAGAGTGGTGCCAAAATCCTCTATAGTCACCTTTGTGCATTGGTAGATGAGAGGCCTGAGGAAGGACTTTCCTAATGAAATGGGGAGTTTTGCTGGGGGGGCTGTAAAAGCTGTGGGATAAAACGGAGTGGCAGCCACACAGCCAGACAGTTAATGGAGGGGACAGGATGAGCGTGGATGCCTCCAACAACAAAGCAACTAGAGCCTGGATCGCTGCCACAGCTCTTTTAGGAGAAATTGTGGGTTCAATAAGATGAAGCACCAGGTTTCTGCATGGTGCTTGTGTATAAACACACACATCCATGTATGTGTGTTTGTATATACAGGCATTTCCTGGTTTAGAGATGAATATATGTTTGCGTGGCTTGTAATCTCATATTATAACAAATAAGAAGATATAAAGATTTCTTCGTGCCCTGCTGCCCTCACCTGTCTAAGCATCTGGCCTGGGAGAGATGCTGCAGCAGGATGCAGGCTGGGTGGAGCGGGGTGAAGGAACCTTGCAGCTCAAGCTCAAGACACTTTCTACTGCTGTAGCTGCAAATGAACAGTCACATCCTGGGTGCAGCCAGCACAGAAAAGTGCACTGTGCTTTCCTTCTCTGTTTTTCCCCGGGCAGCTCCATCCTTTTCATCTGCAAGGTCTCTTCCCTCTCCATTTTCTCCTCCCAGATCTTCTCTGCTTTATGGGCTGCAGCATGCTTGGCTTTCACACACTGGTGATGGCACTTTTGCATCAGTGTGTGGGCTATGGTGTCCATGTCTTCCTCAGCTGCAGCCCTCTGGGTAATGCAACATTTTGGGGAAGAGCAGAAAAGCCTCCCTCATAGCCCTCGTGCTGGCTGGACTGCACCCTGCAGAGGACAGAAGCCATACCAAGCCCTAAAGCACAGCAGCTGCAAGGTCAGAGAAATGCTACAGCAGCCATCTAAATTCAAATTGCTCTTCTCCCACACATGGGATGCTCAGATCCTGATTTGGAGTGTCTGCTAAAACACAGGTCCAGCTGCTCATTTCTGAGCCACCTCCTCCAAAGCTTGGGAGGGCTGAGATGGTTTATAGACCCAGCACCAAACCAGGAACGGAGGCATATAACAAAAAGTGTTAGCAAGCAGAAAGCATGGAGACAGATTTTAAAATATCAGGGTTTAAGATACCATATTTGTTTATTTTTATTTAAAATATCAGATTTTAAATACCAGAATTTAAAATACCTGCTGCTTCTGTAAAACCTGCAGTTCTGCTGCAATTGCATCAGCAGCACCGGACTTTGTCCCAGCCCTTCAGCGCGTCCCACTCAGCGGCGTGGCTGGAGACCTTCCTCCCAGGCAGCTGGGATGCAATCGGGGGGACAGAGTTTAAGAGTGGGGGTACAAGCTGCTCTTTGCCTGCTGGCAAAAGTGCCAAAGAAGGCTTGAGATGCACGTTCCCAGCCTGGACAGGACAATC
This sequence comes from Nettapus auritus, assembly GCA_011076525.1. Lineage (NCBI taxonomy): Eukaryota > Metazoa > Chordata > Aves > Anseriformes > Anatidae > Nettapus > Nettapus auritus. Next base: position 5,729,991 of record CM021767.1, read on the forward strand.
ATAAAGCTGTGCCTAACCAAAGCTTCATGTTTCCCAAGGCCATGAGGTGCAGGCTGCCTGGTCCCTCACCAAGAAGATGCATTTTTAGGAGGAACCACTCCAAAATCCCAGGAGGGAAAGGTCCAAACCAGCCTGGTTTTACACCAGCACGGCAAAGATGGTCAGGAGTAATCCCAAGCACAGGATCCAAGTCCCTTAATTGGGTAAATTGCTGGCACAGCTCCAAGAGAAATTTTTGCATGTTTGCATCTGCTCCTACAAACATGTATAAATAATGGTAAACCAGCATGGAAAAAACATCCAGGGTTGCTAGGCACGTTCAAGTTCCAGCACAAATAGCAAATAGAAATTAGCTCAGGGTTCTCACTTTGCGGGGGCATGGGATGCTTCAGAGCTAAATGCCAGACCAGGCAGCAATGCTTGGTGGGAAGTTAATGCCCTGTTGTTGTACAACCGCGGCCAGGCAGGAGGGATGCCAGACAGGGAGGAGTCTGGCAGTGCATCCCTCACATTAAATCTTTGCTGTATGTGTTTTGGGGGGAGCTTTGGCCATCTGAATGTCTCCATACCTTTTGTTCTTTATTATTATTATTATTTTTTTTACCCAAGCCTGTGATAAGGCAATGGCTTGCAATTCCTCACACCCCTCTTTCTACATCTTCTTAAAAATATATCCTCGCTGGACTCGGCAGCACGCTGGGATTTAAGTGGAATATTTCCAATGTCTGTGAGTTGCTGTCCTGTGGTTAAATAATAAACATGACAATAAACCTCCAGCACATTTTCCTAGCACAGGAGACAGCATGTCTATTGTCATCAGTTCTTAAGAAGTGCTATTTTTAGGTCTGGTTTTATCCAGCTGCCTTCTTCAAATACTTCACTGGGGACAGACACTAAATATATGTTAGCAATTCTTACCATATATTGTTCTTCTGATATTCAGCTGCTGTTAACTTTGCTAACAACTTTTCATTTCCAGATAAATGAAAACGAAGTGGCCAGTAACCTCAGTGATAGAGAACTCATTTCCTAATCTTGTGAATGAGGGTATAAGCAAGCAACTGAGTCACATTAACAACTGCAGGGACCGAACCCAGTTCCTGCTGTAAAATTCTGAGAAAGTGAGTTATTCCTGCCCGCAAGCATCTGCCATATAGGCGTTACGCATGATGCAAGGACAAAGCTGTGAGCACCAAGAGGAATTCTAGCCCTAACGATGCTGTAGTTTTAAATCTTTTCATTGCCTCTCTGCTCTGTGCGTTCCTGCCAGTCTACCAGGAGTTTTTCCTGCTAAGCACAGTATTTTTTTCCTGCAATAAAATGACCATCTTGTAAATCCAGCCCGTAATGAGACCCACTGAGAGCTTCGCCTCCCTCGGTAAGACAGACCTTCAAGGCACATCCTCAGACACGTGCCTCTGGGTCTTTGTTTCTAAAAGCACCCTGCATCTGCGAGGCTCTGCGTTGCTTTTTCTGACTGAAACGTACAGCACGCACCCAGTGTACGGTGACATTTCCTGCCCCCATAGAGGAGGGGCAGTCATCGGGGCTGTGGTTATAACCGATGCCTCTTTGTTGCTGTGAATTCTGCTCAGCCTCCGAGGCTACCACCTCTCCCAAACCACAGTCCGCCCCAGACGGACTCACACCTAAGATGATACAGAAATATTGAGCAGCAGTAATGCAACATCTGCTCATCGCCTGCTCCTGGGTTTGGACATTGCAAATGGAAAAGCAGCAGGGACTGAACAGGAGGAAGGATGAAGGAAGCTCACGTGTGGGTAGGGGCATGGCAGAGAGGCAGAAGCTTCACACAGTGAAATGGGACAATAAAATTGATTTGTCGCTTTTTGGCAGCTTCTTGAAAAAGTCCTGTGGACAACAGCCAAGGCTAAGAGTGCTCATGACCCATACTGTGGAGTGGCTTGTCCCTGGAGTGGCTTGTTCCTGGACAGTGAGCTTAAAATACAGATTTCCCTACCATTTTTGTCCAGACGTGCCTTTTTGCTTGTACTTGGGCAGCCTCCTGACACTATGAGATACCTACTACAACCATCTAGGTTGGAGAAGACCTTCAAGATCACCAAGCCCCACCTGACCTACCGAGTCCCATCACTCAACCAGGTCTCTTAGTGCTACCTCCTGCCTCAGCCAAGACTTCATTAGCTTGTAATCATCTCAGCACTTCACATCTCCTCCTTGGTACCTCGTCTTGCACTGCAGCCAGTTAAACAGCTCCCTGGGAAAGGGAACGAGCACCAAAAACACCTTCTCCTTTCTGATAACGTCTTCCACCACCTGCCCTCCCTCTTGAAGCCAAGCCAGGTATTTTTGGTTGTGACATCAGGGGAACTTAGGAGTGCTGGCAGTGCTTTACAAGTGCCTAGATGGTTGGCTCAGGACAAGTAGGTTTAGTTTCTCTGTTCTTTAAGGAAGCAAGCGAGATCCACAGGCTTTTACATGGAAAAATGACTTTACCCCAAGGGGTGGCAGATAGGTGATGCACCTTGCAGCATCGCTGCCTGGGGCTGGAAACTGCAGTATGAGAGGTGATCGGGTTCACTGCCGTGTGCGGGTGAGAGCCCGAGCAGGAAGCCAGCCCTGGAAATCTTTCAGACCTTCCTTGACTTTTTTTTTTTTTTTTTTTTTTTTTTTGGCTGTGACAGCAGTGCTGAGCCAATTCAACTTATCAAAGGGACTTTGGTACTTTCTAGAGCATGAGACTTCGTCCTTGATGGGACAGCATGTGCGCTCCGTGAATGGAGCCCAGTGCACGAGCTCAGGCCTCCGATGTTGCATGTGTTGGCACACTGGTGAGCCCGTGCCATTAAACATTAACACTTATCTCAATACTCCTGCTTTGCCCTGGGCCCGGCACAGGCTCCTTCTGCCCAGAGTGCAGCAGCTGAATGGCTCGGAGCTGCTGCAGTGCATGGTGCTGGGGGTGGGTGAGGCCTTGAGCTCATGCCCTGCTTCTGTTTGGGATGGCCTTAACAGCGTAATGATGGCATCATTTATAAATAGCATGGCAGCATCCAGCCTTCTCTTCTAGCTCCCATTTAATGCCTCCAGATTGATTTACAGGCTCTTGGTTATTGTGTTTCTTCTCGTCTGCTCGGTGACTGCTCAGGAAGGGCTGTCACATGCCTCTGAGTGAAACTGTCCAGGCAGATAGACCCGAACCACTCCTCTCACCGCTGACGGGACGATTTCGGTTTCTGTATTTGTAATGTGCTTCAATAAAGCACCACTTGCAGCTTTCTGTGTAGACAAAATTTTTGATCACGTGCAGAACAGCGAGAGAAATCGTTGGCCTCTTCCCTAAAGAGGCAAATTCGGGGCAGTCATTAGAAAACCACGGGAGAAAAAGAAACACCTGGAAAGTGAGGGCTGCACTCACAATACCCTGATAGGCACTGGAGGCAATCACAGCTAATTTCTATCTCCTTTGCATTTGGTAGTTCTGAGACAGTGGCAAGAGCATCGACAGCTCAACTGGTGATTACACAGCTACACAAGGATGCCGAAAGAGTAACTCTGAGGGGACGAACAGGACTGTGGAAATTCACCCCCTGCGTCTTCCTCAGGTTGGTGGAGTCAAGGGAGGTGGGGATGGTGGGGATTAATTATTTGCTTCTTTTCCCCTCTCACACAGACGTCAGAAATCTCTGAAGAACTGTGCTCATGTACAAAAGCTAACACAAATGTATGCACTCAAGGGAGTCTGAAAGGGAAACAGCCATTTGGCCAATTTGTCTTTATCATATTGATTCAGTCAAGTGCTATAAATGGAGGAGAAGCCTTTAAGCCTAAGTACCGGAGTGCTGCACCCATTTGATGTAATGAGCACACTTTCGGGAAACCACCTGCTCTCCAGACTTCTGGGAGGTCAGCTCACGGGCTCGGATCAAACTTTTTAGGTGGTAGATGCCTGAAAATGAAAGAAAAGCCTCTTCTTTCAGGTATGCAAATTAACAGCAGGATGTGTTTTTGCTATGGGTGAATTTCCAAACAAGCCAGAGCTGGCAGCAGTGGGTCCTTGCTGGGTGCCCAAACATGTCCCACCACGATGAGGTCTTGGTGGTGACATGGACATGCCTTAACCAAAAGTGTTGGCTCAGTGGTGGTGGAACTGGAGGTGGAGGAACTGCCCCTTCCATGGGTATTTCACAGAAATTCATAAACTCTGCACCCTGGATCACCTCCAAGCTCCATCCCTCCCCAGCTGCCAGTGCCTCCGTCTTGATTTCTGCTCCATGTGATTTCCTCTTAAGCTTTTCCTACAAACTAGCTTTTGACCTGACAGTGAAAATCAGAGTTGCCTGAGCAACATTTTTTCTCTGTCCCTGCCTCCGTGCTGCGACTCCAGCGGGGCAAGATAACCCCCCCGTATACCCCTCCCCAGGCAGGCTGGCTGGCTGCCACTCATGCTCTGCTTTTTGCAGTTACGCTCATTTGCCTCGCCAAAGCAAACACGGCAGAGGCACCTCGTGGCAAAGGCATTTCTCATGCCACGTGCACTCGCAGCTGTCTGGTCACGGCATTTGCTGAAGCCTGGTCCTCTGCCAGCTTCTTTCAGGCATCAGGCGTGACGGCGCTGCCTCAGATCTCGCACCTGCCCAAGTGCTGGGCTGGGTGATGGGATGGACTCCATCCACCCCATGTCTCCAAACACCCAGCTCTTCTTTGCCCTACATCTGCCTCCCACCACCACCTTCTGTCCCTTCTCCCCTCCTGCTTTTTCCTTACTAATCCATCCTTCTTTCTCTGATGACCTGATTTCTCCCTATTTCTGCCCATATTCCCCTTCTCCCACACTTAGATTCTCCCTCAGACCAGCCTCGCTCTCCTCCCTCTCCTTCTATCACTGCCACTTCATCAGCTCCTCATAAGTTGAGGTGACCTTCACGTCCTCCCTCCCAGCCAGGTTGCTTTTCTACAGCAGTTGCACATTTCCTTTTCATGTCTTCTCTTTTTGGTGTTCAGCCACTCTTCTTGTGAGCTTCAGGCTACTGGTTCATTTGGCTCACCTCCTCATTTTCTCCTGCCTCCCCTCTCTTGACATTCATACTGTTAATCACTCTTCCTGACTAGTTTCCTTCACCTCACTTCCAAAAAGTAGGTTAGCCTGTGCTAGAGTCAAAAACACACCTTCTGTTGAGAGAAAAATTTAGGAAAGTTCTTTTTGTTAATAAATATACACAAAACACATTATTCTCAGCACTTCCTAAAACAGAAAAAATAAGGGCAAAAGAAGATACCTTTCATCTGAAATATTTGGAAGATAATGGGATGCTAAAAGAAAAGGAAGGCTGAGGAAGGATGCTAGGACTGAAGACAAGAGGTCTCATTACAGCTCTCTTAAAAAAATAAGTTATCTGGGCAGTACAATATCTACCTGCTGGACAGGCAAAAGGTATCTTAAGATGAAGCTCATGAAGTAACCAGGGGAAGATAAATATTTGTCATGATGAAAAATTCCTGGTGCTATCAATAGTACATAATGGACTGAAAATAAGGGTGAGAAGAAGCATCAGTTTTGTGCCTGGCCATGCTTTTATTGAAGTCCATGACCAAACCCCAGTCAAAATCAATAGCAAAATTCATTGGGAAACCACAAGCCAGCTTTGATCAGCTTGCTTCTTTGTGGCATTGATTTTCATTTTGAGGTCACTTGACCTTTTTTCCTGGTTTCTTGATTTTTTTGCAGTTGCATCTTACTAAAAAAAGTATCCAGAAACCAAGCTGTGCCATGTTACCCCAACATTTACCTTTCTAGCTCATTTAAATAAAAGAGCCAAGGTAAACTTTGAGTCATTTATGACTTCTTCTGCTACTCTTCTGTTTGTTTAACTGTGTGCCTGAAGATACACATGGATGGATGGCTCTTCTGCAGTCACTTCCCTACTTCCCTGACCGTTTCCTTGTACCTCCACAGTGCTGCCCGCGTAATGGGCCGAGGAACTCCACGTAGGAGCGCTGTGAGTCAGACTCCAATTTATTTGCCCAGGTATCACTCCCATTGCCTTGGGAGAAAATTTGTGCACAAGTAGGTGTGGACTTCGTCAGCACCTTTGTGGACCTATCGGGAATCAGGTGGCTCATTACGTGAAAAAATTTAATAAGCCATATGTCTTTAATGGATAGTGAAGGTCCGGAAAAGGGCAGCCCTCCTCTCACTGCTGACGTATTTTTTGATTGGTGGTTTTGATAAAGGTAAATTCTCTCTGTACCAGGCATAGTTAGGAGTCAGGTATATGGGTTACAGCTGTGTTGATGAACATCTGTATATAACTTAGGTGCTTCAAGAGAGACACGTGTCTGTTCCCAGGGTTTTGGCAGTGTCATTGATGCTTTGTAACAAGACCATCAGGGATTTGGAAGAGGAGCTGCAGCAACTCTTCAGCCTTGGGTACCTCTGCTTGACCCACAGCAAATAGGGGAGGGCAGTCACCCTGCACACACCATCCAGCTCTGCTTTCGCTGAACACATTGTCAGCAATTTCCATGCCAAATCCCAAGATAAGGGGTTACTCACAGTCCCTCATTGCATGACCAAGGTCATTATCCAGGTTAAAGACCTGGTTAAAAACCCAAGGACTTTATTCAGCATGGGTTACTCAGAGCCATGTCTTAAAGCAGCTAGCCTCTAGGTTTGGAGAGAGGCTTCAGCAGACAGATATTTTTCAGTCAGATTTTGCTTAGTTTTCCTTCCATCACCTTCTCTAGTCTGGAAGGGGAAATGGTCAGTGCTAAAAAGCATCAACACCAGCCAAAATCTTTGTTATGTTTTAGGATAACCTCACTAAATTAATACCAGTAATGGAGGAAGGGACAGTTAGTGAGGTACGGAAGTGCAGAAAAGCGAACATGGGGCCACCATTTTTCCTCCTCTCACCAAAAGTAAATTAAATGTCTGGGTTTTTCATCCAACATCAAAGGCTTCTCTGTGAATCAAAATGAAGCATTTTGTTTCAGTGCTCAGATGAAAAGAAAGGAAGGGCTAGTTTCACATAGCAGTGGTGCTTTTGGTTGTGCCTATCAAGTAGCTCAGAGCTTAACAAAGAGCTCTTGCTTCTGCTGTCCTCTTTGCCTGAGAGGGTTTGAATTGCTCAGGAAGATGCCGAGCCTCCTGCATAATTTGGGACACAAAGGGAACTTCTCCTAATCACACGCTGTAGAAATAGTCATACAGTTGCAGGAACCTACTCAAAAACACTCAAGACCCATTTACTATAATCTCCATGAGGAGTTAAATAGTCTTACCCCACCTTTTTGCTCTTTGGTTTGGAAGAATGGGAACTGTCATGGAAAATTTCTGCACCAAATAGATCACTTTTTGTAAAGTTACTGTTTAGCCAAGAAGCATCATTTCTTCAGATCACTTCCCTGCCTCTGCCTGGTTGCCACCTGGAGCCACCAGGGCTCTGGGAACAGGGGAAGACAAGGCAAATGACACTTCTGTTTTCTCCTGCACCTGTGTTTCACCTACTCTGGTTAGGAATCCAAGGGAGACTGGAAAAGACTGAGTATTTTTCTCTCCAAGTGAAAGGGGAGCACCATTTCCACCTCAATTCAAAAAGAAAACATTACTCCCCTTAAAAAATAATAATAAAATAAAATAAAATAAAATAAAATAAAATAAAATAAAATAAAATAAAATAAAATAAAATAAAATCTCTGAAATATCAAGAGGCAGATCTGCATGTCCAGCCCTGCAGGGCTGAGTCCTCTCCTGTGGCTTCCCTCTGTGTCCTTCCCAGGCCCGTGTAGCTGCCCTGTGGGGACACCTCGTGGTTCAAGAGGCACCTCTGGTTTGGGTGCTGTTGGCTGGCTTCAGGGAAGCTGCACTTCTTGCTTGGCTCCACAATCTGCACAAAACGTTTTAACTGTTGGTGTCCCATCTGGGAGGTGAAACATGAAGTCAAATTTGGAGGTGGGATCTAAGCAGGACAAGTCTGACCTATAATTTCTGTGCAATGCTTACTCTTTTCCTAATGATTTTTAGCTGCTGACACCCATTTCAGACAAAACCCAGAATGCTGCATGAGAGATTTGGTCTCCCTGAGTGTCTATCCATTTTAGGTCACACCAACAGCCAGTCGATAGAGGGAGGTGATGTTCCACTTTCTTTGGCACTCGTTATCCCATGTCTGGATGCTGCACCCAGTTTTGAGGCCCCTGAATCAAGATCAATGTTAACAAACTGGAGAGAGCAAAAGGGAGACCACCGAGATGGTGTGTGAGGAGAGGCTGATGGCCTGAGATTTGTTCTGCTTGGAGAAGAGGAGGCTTGAGGTGAACTTAAAAGCCATCTACCAACACTTACAAAGAGGTTCTGAGAAGACAGAGGCAGGTGCTGTCTTCTCATTGCTGCACAGCAAGGGCCCAAGAGACAACAGACATGAACTGAAATGGGAGGTTCTCACTAGGTATTAGGGGAGAATAAATCACTACCAGATTAATTAAGTGCTGGAGGATGTTGCCCAGAAGCATTGCCCAGTATCCGCCCTTGGTTGCAAGACCCAATGGGATAAAGCTCTGAGCAACCTGTTCTGATCTTGTCACTGACCTTGCTCTGAGCAGGTATTGTACCAAGCAGGGACCTTTCAAGACTCCTTCCAACCTGAGTGATTTTACAGCAATATGGCAAATGGACCTGGTGCTGGATAATAAAGCCATTTATCCTTTATTTTCAAATTCCTGAGTTTTTAAGACACACATCTTTGAGAAATCGGCAGTTAGGCCAGAGAGTATCAAAACCAGACCAGAACATAGGTACTTCACTGATGGTGACTTAATTAAGTTATTTATTCCAACATAAGTCTATTAGGCATAGAGGGAAAATTGTTATTTTTGCTTTCACCCTTTTTTGTGTTTGTTTAAAAATTCTGCCCATCTTGAAGCTCTACCAGCACTCATGCTACCTGTCTGGAAGAACAAACCTTAATATCCTTCCTAAAAAACACATCCCTTTCCTCCAAGGACTTAGGAGAAGCAGTAGTCCCTCTGGAACCAACGTGTGTGTGCATCCACAGATATTTTCCCTCTTCTAGAACTGTGCCTACCATGTGTTTGTGGTAAAGGCTGGCCTCTGGTTTGTGGTAGTGGCTGGCCGTGGGCAGGGATGTGACAGAATCCGGGTGAAGATCTGTGAGAGACTTGCTGTTGTCATGCTGAGTGTGAAAGAAGTCTGGGATGACCTACAGAGGAGAAAATCTGTTTATTTTTTTATACTGGAGAGAGGTGACACGCAATTCATTTCTGGTGCATTTGTCATGCTGGCCTCCTGGTGGAAAGCCCATCTGTCTGATCTCTTCTTGCCGCTTTCTTTAGCACGAGAGAGACTAATCATCTGGGACTGTGTGTTGTTTTTATGAGATGTCTCCGGTGCCTGCACAAAACTTCCTTAGCTACAAAGTCTGCATGGGCATTTTTATCATGGGCATGGTCAGCTCAGGTGCAGTGTGACTTACAGAAGCCTTACTGGCTTCACAGAGGACAAATGGGTCCCAGGCACGTCCCAGGTGCCTGGTGGACCTCAAGTGCAGCCCTTACATGCCTGCAGCCAATCCATTGTACGCATCCAGAACCCCACCATCAGCCCTCGTTGTCACCAGACCGCTGCCCCAAGCAGGAACCTCCGTCCCTCAGCATGGTTCACCACCTCAGCCTAAGGCAAACAAGCCGTGTGTTTGCTTTGCCGGCACTGTGTTGCAATGCCACCATCTCCCCGCACGTCACACAGCTCCGAGGAGGCGGCTGAGCCAAGTGACATGTGTGTGAACTCGGCCTGTTCGGAGGAAGTCCTGCTCCCTCTCTTTGCGTGACCTTGAGGTCTTTCCATTCCTGTCATTGCCTATATAAAACCGTATTTTTTTTTTCCCCTCAGAGGTTTGTATTTGTTTTATTACTAAAACAAATAATCTAGTTGGGGGAAGAAAAAAAAGAGGATTTGTTCTTCCTTTGAAGACCTGTTTGCCTAACAGAGGCTGGTTTTCCCAAATGCATCAGCAGCTACAATAAAAGACGTTGTTCCTCCCTGCAGTTATTGCTCTGCCTATAATCTTAGGTACTGCCTGGACACCTGGACATCCACATGGAAAAACAGCAACTATTTTTTCATTGTTTACTTTGTTTCTTACGCATATTTATAATGCATGAGTAACTTAACAGAGTGCTGCTACAGGAACATCCAGAAATGACCTCCTCACTGAGGTGACAAGGCGGCCACGTGGCTTGTGGCAAGAAGGGCCCAGAAAAGGCAAAAGCAGGGTGTGGTGAGGACTTGCTTCCTTCCTCTGCCGTAACAATGACTGAGGGCAAGCAGCTTGGGCCTTTTCTGTTCAGTGAAGACAACCTCTGGCAGATACATGAAGACATGAGAAGGCAAGGAGCAGGTCTGCCTTACCACCCTCCCCCACAGCTCTGGCCCTCCGCCATTTTCTTTCACCGCAGGCGTGACAGGCTTGCACCCTGTTTTGCACAAAGGCTCCCTCAGTTGTTGGTGTAAAAGCTGGCTCAAAAACCATAAGGTTTAAATTTCCAAAATGCAGGAGCACAGATGAATTTGAAAAGGTCTTCTTCTCTCTCCGCTAGCTCTCCCAGCAAGGCCCCAGCCAGCAAGCCAGGAAAGCTCCATGGGGTTAGTAGAGAACATAATTTCTTCTGGTCTACTGCTGTAGGTTTTTCCGAGCCCACCTCCTTCATTATCTCCCTGTGTCTGATGGTGCTTCTGGCTTGTGGAGCACCTGAGAAAGTGGAGGAAATGTGGAAGGGCCCAGATCCAGGCACACTGGCCAAAGCAACACCCAGCTCATGTGGCAAAGGCCCCGAGATGGCCCAAATGCAGGGAGCAAGGAGTGACACCGGCAGGCCAAATGAATCAGCAAGCATCTGAGGGAAAAGCTTCATCTTCTTTGGCTCAAATTCTTGGCTGGAGTATTATAGAGAAAACCTGAGTGCCAGACCCACACATGTGGCAAGCAACATGAAAACAGCGTGTGTGTATGCGTGGGATGACAGAAAGACAAACAGATACACGGCACCCTGCTATTAAAGAAAACAAAGTTCTGAGAGCCAGAGCTTGGGAACCTGAGTGAGAGCAAAGACATGGGAGGCTGGCGAGGGAGAAGAAAGCCCTGAAAAAACCACCCTGACTCCTGATGTGCTGCTTTCCCAAGGTACTGCAAATCAAAGAGGATTTCTTCTGGGAAGAACATGCTGAGCAGATGCTTCTAGCAAAAACAGTCACAGCACTCCAGGAAAGCCTCCACTTTCCAAGGTAAGTGGCAAAGGCAACCCCAGCTAGTGACTCCTTGTGCAAAATTTTCTGTTTTCCCAAGCAGAGATCCTGAACATGATCAAAATATGTGGACTTTACCACTTATTCTTACTCTTTACTACTTACTCTTTTTACCACTTTACCACTTACAAGACTCTTGCAGGTAAGTAGGTGTTTCTGATTTATAACAAAACGTTACAGACTAGAAAATCAGGGAAATGTTGCACACTACAGTTACAGTGAAAACATTCATTCAGACAACAACAAACCAGCTCCATCAAACAAGGCTCACAATGGCAATCGGGTTTGGATGGTGCCAAAAGTTGTCTGATGCCCAGATACTTGCACATAGAATCACAGAATCACAGAATTTCTAGGTTGGAAGAGACCTCAAGATCATCGAGTCCAACCTCTGACCTAACACTAACAGTCCCCACTAAACCATATCCCTAAGCTCTACATCTAAACGTCTTTTAAAGACCTCCAGGGATGGTGACTCCACCACTTCCCTGGGCAGCGCGTTCCAATGTCTAACAACCCTTTCGGTAAAGAAGTTCTTCCTAAGATCCAACCTAAAATTCCCCTGGCGCAACTTAAGCCCATTCCCCCTCGTCCTGTCAACAGGCACGTGGGAGAACAGACCAACCCCCACCTCACTACAGCCTCCTTTGAGGTACCTGTAGAGAGAGATAAGGTCGCCCCTGAGCCTCCTTTTCTCCAGGCTGAACAATCCCAGCTCCCTCAGCCGCTCCTCATAGGACTTGTTCTCCAGGCCCCTCACCAGCTTCGTCACCCTTCTCTGAACTCGCTCAAGCACCTCCATGTCCTTCTTGTAGCGAGGGGCCCAAAACTGAACACAGTATTCAAGATGCGGCCTCACCAGAGCCGAGTACAGGGGGATGATCACCTCCCTAGCCCTGCTGGTCACACTGTTTCTTATACAGGCCAGGATGCTGTTGGCCTTCATGGCCACCTGAGCACACTGCTGGCTCATAGTCAGCCGACTGTCAACCAAAACTCCCAGGTCCTTCTCTGCCTGGCAGCTCTCCAACCACTCATCTCCCAGCCTGTAGCTCTGCTTGGGGTTATTGCGCCCCAGGTGGAGGACCCGGCACTTGGCCTTGTTGAACTTCATGCAGTTGACCTCAGCCCACCGGTGCAGCCTATCCAGATCATCTTGCAGAGCCTTCCTACCCTCGAGCAGGTCGACACACACACCTAACTTGGTGTCATCTGCAAACTTACTGAGGGTGCACTCAATGCCGTCGTCCAGATCATCGATGAAGATGTTAAAGAGGACCGGCCCCAGCACCGAGCCCTGGGGAACGCCACTAGCGACCGGCCTCCAACTGGATTTGACTCCATTTACCACGACTCTTTGGGCCCGGCCATCCAGCCAGTTTCTAACCCAACGAAGCGTGCGCCAGTCCAAGCCAAGAGCAGCCAGTTTCCTGAGGAGACATACATGCAGGCACGTCCGCTCGTCCTTTCCCACATTTTATTTTTGCCACACAATCTCTGCAGCATTGCTGGCAGACAGTCACAGAGCTGGAGTGGGAAGAAGAAAGAAGCAGGTGGTTACTCAGCAATGGTTGCACACCCCAAGCTCTGACAGATAAGCCTAGGCAGCTGGAGAGGGACTATTGCCTCCTGTAAATCCTTGAAGAAAAGGAGCATGTTTTGCAGGGAGGATACTAAGGTCTGCTCTTCCAGGACAACATGAGTGTTGGTGTAGCTTTGAGATGGGTAGGAGCTCCAACACGAGCAGAAAATTGACAAAAACAGGGGGATAGGATCCTGAGCTGGCACAGCTTAGTCCACCAGGCTGTCCTAGACACTCACCACTGATGCAAGAGCCCAGTGATGGCAAAGCCACATCCCTTTGCATCCAGCAAAAAGCACATGTGCCTAGATGATGACACAGGTCTCTTTCCTTCACTCCACCCTGAGAGAGAAGGATATAAAGGTGACAGAGGGAGAGATGGTATTTTACAGACTGTGCACTTCTCGTTGTATGTGGCCAATGCTGAAGAAGAGCAGAAGGCAACGCTGGTTTTGCTGTGCAGAAGTACAATATCCTCTTCCCGGCACACCTCCAAACTCCAGCAGTGCCAGGGAGATGTCCGCTTATGCTGTGCTGGACAGAGATAAAGAAACAGAGATAGAAGCAAGCATGCCATTATTACACACTTTGGTGAACAACTGGCTGCTGACAAGCAATGTGACAGTATACGATTATTGTATTTTATAATGGCAAACTGAAATTTATAAAAGCAATGAAAGTCGCGTGCATGAATTCAGAAATACTGCTACAGAGCTCTTCACGCTTCAGAAAACTTGTGACGATCTGCCAGAATAAGATCCTAATCTTTATTTTGAAATATTCACATGGATTTCGGGTGGGCTACATAAATTTCAGATGCATTTTGCATGGGCATCGAATATGGGATTTAAAGCAGAATAACTGTAGGATGCGTATGTGACAGAAGCCTTCCTAAGGGAACAAAAATTGGCTGAGCTGAAACCCCCAAATTTTCGGGTGGAGAGGTGTGCCCCCTGCCACCAGCCCAGAAATGGTGCTGCCGGGGGTTTGGTTATGGGGAGCACTGGGCACTCGGGGGAATTGCTTTGTAGCAGCTGCTGCAAATGAAATGTTTGCTCGGATTTTACTGTTATCAGACTGAGCACTCAAGAGAAAATTTATCCCATGCCCTGTTTCACAGTGATGGATAGTGCTAGACAGGAGCATTGTTTATGTGGAGCCTGTATTAATTATTTCTCTATTTGTGCGAAACACAGATGAATCACTTTCCAAAAAAGACAACCTCATCTCCTGTACAGAGAGAAACGGGAATGGCTGGAAACACACCAGGTGCCTCCCCCCATCCTCTGGGTATTTCAGTGCAGCGATGTCACCAGGACCCAGCCTTGCAGAGGTGGGAACGGGAGGAAGGGTCACCAGTACGGGTAACACACACAATTTGTCTATCATGAAGTGTGTCTGAAGTTTATTCTTCTTGCCCAAGGGAATCTGTGCCTCATGCAGACTTTTCCTCCCTTGGCTGGAGGAAGGTGTCCACCCAGTGTGGACTTGGCACAGGCCTCTTCATGGTGGGGACAGAGGGTAACCCATACCTCCCCTCTCCTGTCAAGTGTTTCCTGACTCCCCCAGATCTGTAACTACAGAAATGGAAGAAGATCTGCCTTTTTATTTATTTTCTTGGTCAAGTATTTGAATTTTTCAGGCTCATGAGTTGGGGGGAAAAGTCATCCCAGTGTAACTCCCTCTCTACTAGCTCCACCTGGAGGCTCCATAAAAATCTGATATATATTTTTTTTCATTTATTTATTTACCCATTTATTTAGTTTTATGGATTCAAAGCTGCATTGTTGTTGAAAAACACTACTGACAAAAAGCTTAATGCCCAGTCTTCAGCATACCCAGGTCCTGAGACAAACCAGACAAGAGGAACAGCCCTGGCCAGAGGGGTTGTGGAACAGGGAGTCACAACTGGCTGACACAACCTCCTGGGATAAGAGTATTTGCTCCAGAAGTCTGGTGTCACTCCAGGGATGTGCCATTTGAGCATCCCTGGAAAAGGGCTTGCATTGGAGGTTTGCTCTCATTACCAAAACAGCGTTGCGGCTTCTGCTCTGTAAATGGTGCAGGCGAGATCTCCTGAATCTTCATGCATAAAAATCACGTTGGTGAGAAGTGTATGTGCATCCAAAGGAGCTCCAGAAGCTGTCTCTGTTGCTGTTTGATCCATGAAGCAGAGCCAGAAGCACTATTTCCCATGCAGCTCAAAAATTCATGTTAAATTTGCTTTCCTTACCTCTATCCTGGCATAAATACCAGATTGTTCCATCACAAATTGTTCTTAGAGTAAAATCATGTCAGGGACACATACACTGCCCTTCTCCAGAGCAATCACTGGTAATAACGAGGTGAGGAGGGCAGGGACTGTGCCAGAACAGCTGAGAGCAGAAGCAGCCCCTCCATGTCCCCCTTTTTGCAAGGCTTTCCTGCTTAGGAAGCACCTCCACAGTCACCCGCAGTCCTTGGAGTTGTGCTTCTCACCAGGCAAAATGCTTAAGCTGCATTGTGACTGATGGCCAGTGCTGATGTGGAGAGAGCACCATGAAGAGGGGAAAAAGAAGGACCCTCCTGTCAATAAGGAATGACAATTCTGAATTAGAAAATCACCCCAAAATCTGGATGCAATGACCCAGGCAGAGCAGCACCAGAGCGCTGTGTAACAGGCCCAGCGTGCTCCAAAGTCAGCTGCCAAATTTATTTTTTCTCCTCTAGCTGATAACGAATCCATGCTGGAAGCTCGTGCCCAACCCCGCTGCTCTTGAACTCTGAGTCTGCAAACAGCTGTGCGCTGACAAGTCTGTTAGTTTAGGCTATTTTGGGAAACAACCTGTCCTTTTTTTAGCCAAGAAGCACATTAAAGGCACCATGGCAAAATTTGGATGCAGGAAATTCATATCTTGAAATCGCCTAGACCTGCACTCTTGATCTTTTCCTGTCCTGTCGCAATGACACCGTGTAACCAGAAGCAGCACCGCTCTGGAGGCTCCCTGACCCCTGTTACCTTTGAGAGTTTAAATTCTCTTCTACGTCCTCCTTGTTGCTGATTAAACCTCATTCTTTCCCCACCTTTGCTCTTTGCCTTTCTGGACCATACGATCTCCCCAGCCAAAGAGGCGAGGTTTGGCCATTATCGTGCAAAGGGAACACACCATGCGATCATGGACTAGGTGCTGCACATGCCATTTGTCATGTTCCTACACAAAGCCGATGCTTCAAAACTGTCAGAATGTTTTTTCAACCAAACTGGGTAGTTAACACAAAATAATTATTTGTATTTTGAGCTGCAAATGGTTATATTTACGTAAGTTCCAATTTCTTTTCATCTGAGCAGTCATCATACTCTGGGATTTGCTATTTCAAACGTAAAATGTCTCCTAAAAGAAACAAAGAAAACAAAAACATGTGCAGCAAGGCGAAAAATATTGCTAATAAACTCTTTTCAGTAGAATTATCCTAATTTTTGTAGAAGTAGGCACTTTGAGAGCATGCTGCATCTGTTTTACTTGCCAGAGTTCTTTTGCCTTACCTTATGCAAAGCGAGATTCAAATCATGTTGATTTACTATGACATGATGCCTTATTTATAAGCCCAAAGTGTGAATCTTTATGGGGAGCATCAGCATAATGTTTAGATTCATTTATATGAGACAGAGTTTCTAGCTTCACCTGCAGTCACTGTAAAAAATAGCAAGAGGAGAAAAACAACAATGCAAGAAAAACTGAAAATCAATTTTTTTTGTTGTTCATTGGGGAACAGCTTTATTTCTTCTCTCAAAGAATTCTTGCTGGGAATGGAAAGCTGTCAAGAAAGCACATGAAGATCAGCTTTGCAGAACTGTCTTGATAAGCTTTCAATAGCACGGAGGGAGGATTTGGGATCCGCAGGGTTTTCCAGGTTCTTCTCATGCCAAACATCCAGGGACTCCATGACAAAGCATGCCAGTCACGCAGAACAGCTTCCTCTCCTCCCTGGGAGCCTTGCTGCTGATGCATGAGCTCAGCCAGCATGACGTTCTTAGCTGCTCTATCTAGAAAACTTCCAGGAGTGGGTTTTGCAATTCAAATCTTGATTTCCCCTGGGGTTCAATTCTCAAGGAAGATTTATGTGTCCTCGTTTTGGAGCTGCTGCTTGGAGCCCTAACTTTTGTTCTCTCAGGGAAGTAACCAAGCCAATAAGTGGAAGTGAGATTCCTTGCTACACAGGAACTCTGTGTTTGCTGAAAGTACCCTCCTTGCTAACTGAAGAACGCCTTTTAACACATCCATTTCGAGTTTAGAAGATGGAGAGGGTATCTAAGGCTCAGGGGCTTTCATAGACTCACGTAGGTCAGAAGTCACCTAGCCCAAACTCCTGCTGAACGCAAGGCCAACCTCTACCTGTCTGCCCAGGGCTATGTCCAAGCTTCCACAACCCCGCTGGTTGCTCCAGTACTTGATCATCCTCAGAATTGACTTGATAAATCAGTTTCTGGTGTTTCAGCCTGTGTCTGTTGCCTCTTGACCCTCCACTGCATGCTGCTGAGAGATCTGGCTCTGCTTTCTCTGCACCTTCCATTTCAGGAGTTGTTGACAATAACATCTCCTGAGCCTTTCCTTCTCCAGGCTGAACCACCCCAGTCTCTTCTCATGCATCACATCCTCCAGCAGATTAATACTCAAGAACATAATCCTGGGACAGGAATACCTCAATGAAAAGCAAGATGCAAGTTTCCTCTTGTACTAGAGAGCCGTAACAGCCTCTAGGCCAGAAGGAAAAGGGATGGCTACTACTCCTGGTTTCACGTGCGTATTTTCATATGCCTGCTACTACAAGAGCAAAGCTGCCTGCAGAAACACTGCAATTATTGTGGCTTTTGCTACTTCATATAAGAGATAGCTAACCACAGAGGGAGGAATCTCCTAGAAATCTAAAAACTAGAGAAAGTAGAACAAACGCAAACAGCATCAGCCACTCACTAGAGAGCTTTGAGGCTGGTAGTTAAGAGCATGGTCAACAAGAATTAGGAAGACTTCCTGAGTTATTTCACAGAAGCATGGAAGAAATACAAACAGTGTTTAAAACTCATAACATGAAATGAATCAATTTATGTAGTGTTAACTTGAGAAGGTATGATCAGATAGTCTGTCAAGTACTGAGGTCAATTATGCACACCATGTGTTGTAAGCATCACTTTATGCGACTAAGTTTTCACCTGGAAAAGGCTGCTTTAAAACAACCAGCCAACCAACAAAAATACAACCTGGAAAGCCAGCTCTTCAATTTCTTTTAAAAAAAAGTTTCCCCGCATTGTAATAATTCTGTAGGTATGGCACAAAACACTCCGCAAGATTTATCACCTCTTATTTATGATTTTCAGGCACAGATCTGTACTTTTCCCTTCCATTAGCCCATTCATCTGCCTTTTCAAGAGTTGTGTGAAGTGTAGCTATCCCCTGTAACACTCGTTGTAAAACACACTGCCTTAAAACAAGATGCATCATGGTAATTACCGGCACAAACACCTTTGGTCCCTTGGCTCACACTGAAATTAAATTTCACTGACTGCAGCACCAGAAGGCACTCATCACATTGGCAGCTTTCCTTATTTCCCTAATTCCTGTAGGAGTTCCCAAATTGTCATGAAGAGATGTATGAAATTTGCTTCTCATCTTTGCTCCATTTTCTGAAATGTCTGTTTTTTCCCTTTCAACTCATTATGTTTAGTACTTCTTTGCAACATACTGACATTTGATTTAACAACTACAGTAGTGTTACAAGAGCAACTCATTTTAAGGATTAGCTTACCAGTGTTTGTTGACTTATTTTATATTCTAATTTATAAATCCCCAAAGAACCCACTTCTTTTGCTTAGAATACATAAAGGCTTTTAGGTCTGGTATTTTTTCCTTCCCTCTCTAGAATGGTTATTTCTTCAATCCTTTTTTTTGTTTGTTGTCCTTAACTGATGGAAGTGAGCTGAATCCAGCTGTGACAGACTCAAGATTTACTTTAGTACAAGACATATATTGGAACAGGGCAGACAAAAACTTAGCACCAACACTGTTTAAGCAAAAATCCCAGTACCATGAGAGTTTATACTCTGCAGCCACGGTGGGACTTAGTGCTCAGAAAACAAAGTAGAACACATGGCACATCTAAGAAATTCCCTGAACAAACCTAGTCCAAATCTTGTAATACACAAGGCGGGCTACTACACTAGATACAGACAAAACAGGAGTCTAGAAGAGTTGCAGAAATATTCACTTACATTTGTAAAGGAATAATTACAGTTCAATATATTTGAAATAGCTTCCTGCAGTGAAGTGGTTGGAGGCTGCAGTAAGAATTCTCAAGCACATGTATTAACCTTTCTTGCCCTTAACCAAGTGAGGTCGTTGTCTCCTGGGACAAAAGGCTCTGATTGCCTTTGAAACCACAACCAAATTAGGACTGAGCTACAGTACTAAAACTGCTTTTGAGCTGTAGTGCTGGAGTACAAATCTGCCTTCAGGCTTTCATGTCTGATGTTGATATACAGTAATTTTGCCTGGGAGAGGCAAATGGAAGTGTGAGGTATCAAAGTTCCCATAACTAGCTTAAAAAATAAAATTTAATAACCTAATTTAGAAAGTAAAGTTGTACTATTAAATTCTTCTACCTACACAACTAAAACATGCAAATAAAGTCCAACAGACTACTCAGCCATTATGTGATTAAGCATCTTTTAATATTTTTATTGACAGACATTGTAAGCATGACCAGAGTGAACAGTATATATTTGGAGTCTGTCCAGTGACAGACTTGTCAGATGATCTACCATTTCAAGAACCACTGGCATTTTAATTTCCTTCCCAGTTGAGCCACAGGATGCTGAAGTGGTGATAGACCAGGATGTGTTCCAATAGTGCCAGATTCTAATCAAAACTGAAGTTGTGCGTTACTAGCCAAGGCAGAGGCAAACAATTACTCTATTTTATCATACACAGAAAGCAACTAGTATTGAACAAAGTTTGGTCAACAAACTAGTTTCACTTATTTAATAATCTTTGTTGCTAAGAACTCAATAGGCACAACCGTACCAGTGAGCATATGAACTTTAAAATGCACAATTGCCACAGACAGTTGACTTGAGTACAGTAATAGTGTTGGTAGCAGACTTAGAGACGACTTTTAGATTCTGCCACTCTCAAGTGACCTTGTATTTCTGGATCACCTAGTCATGCACTAGAGAGGAATTCCACAGCAGTCTCCTTCTCTTCAGTTAACTCCTTAGCAGTCAGATCCATCTTCTCACGAGAAAAATCGTTGATAGGAAGACCTTCAACAAACTTCCAGGTCTTGTCCTGTTTGGGGAAAAAGAAAAGCCCTCCACATGAGAACAAGCTTCACTCAGTGTGCAGAAAGAAAACTTTACAGTCTACGAGCTACAGAGAACTAAAGGTCACCTTTGAAGAGGATTTTCAAATTGGCTAATTTAGAACTAGCTTGCTCTTAATGATGTACAACGCTAAGTTTGTACCCTAGTAAAGGTGATAAGCATTGTTCACAGCTATGTGAAAAATCCTATTTTCCTGCTGTACGATAAAGATCTGGACTTGTAAAAGAACTGAGTATGACTGCTTTTTCAAACATGATCTATGGAGTCAGGAACAGTTTACAACAAGTAGAAGTGAATTTTGTTTTCAGATAAAGAAGACTACCAGCAGTAGCTAGTCATGTCAGACTGCTTTGCTGTACTTATTTGACAACTACTTCCAAAACAATGAACAATAGTCCTCACTGTGAAAGACTGCTAAAAACCTTCAAGTCCCAGCCACTGCAGTTCCATACCAAAGGCATTGATGTTAAAGAAGCTCCTATGACAACTGAGCTAGGACTTGCAGGAAATGCTTAGATGTAAATACAGATGAGTTACCTTGATCACAACAGGGAATGAGTATAGCAAGTCTTCAGGAACACCGTAAGAATTGCCATCAGAAATGACTCCCATGGAAACAAATTCCCCCTGAAAGAGAGAACAAAATTATTTTTTTTTTCACTGCTAAAAGTAAGCAAAATTTTAACTTCCAATATCTTGCACCTCCTGACACAGACTAGAAGAGAGTTTGATTATTCCCCCTCTCAACACACATAGATGCCTGAGGTCAAAGACACTGGCAAGTAATCAAAGCATCAGGCAAACAAGGACTTACTCAAGAGTTACATCTTACCGCTGGAGTGCCAAACCAGATGTCCCTCACATGATCACAGATAGCTTTGGCAGCTGACATGGCACTGGACAGCTTCCTAGCCTTTATAACGGCTGCTCCACGTTGCTGAACAGTCTGCAATTAAGAAAATAAATAAGTTATAAGCAGCAGAATCACAGTTTCATCTAACTGTTGATAGTGAATGCCATACGGGAAGTCCGCCTTCCAAGCGTGATTTAATTTCATCAGTCAAGATGCTGTTCTATCAGTAAACGAGCATGGCATACAATGCACAAATACTGTCTACTAGAGTTTTGCCAAGACAAGAACACGATGGAGTATTTCAAAGGCTTGCTCACTTTTTTATATCTGCTTTACTGTTAGCAGCCCACTAACTTCTCTCACTAACCAGATCTTTCAAGCTTTTACCACCAAGAGACTTCAAGCATGTCAATAGGAACAGATTTCTTAGAGCCTCACTGGGAATTTGGGTTTTTAGCTGAATGCCAACATGAACTATTTGATGGTCTCAGTCCTGTGGTACTTAATGCATAAAATTCATGTAGCCCCTGAAGATTCCTTCAGCCCCTCCTTATCTTAGCCAAACCATACTAGCACAGATCAGCATTACAGCGTACCTAGAACGCAAAACCAGTATCTCGCTGTACTTTGCATGGCCAAGACAGGATCAAGGACATGGCAATGAGAAACTCCTGTAACAGGCTTCTGCTTACACTCTAGCTCACTCTAACTTTGGTTGCCAGCATACAATCATTTTTTCTGTATCAGCAAGCATGGAGTGGAATAAGCTGTGTCCAAATCAAGGTAGGACAGAGCACAGTCATATGACAAAACCCATCCCAAACCCCACACTAAAGGTGTCTTGGCTAAGAAGTAGCATTTGGCTGTCAACATAACAGTAACACTGCAATACCAACCAATGGACATCTGCTTGGAGTCATGTTGAAAGGCTTCAGTAATTCTCTTCCACTTTATATCGCAGTTAGATAGACTCTTCTATTACTACCATTATTTTGTTTTAATACCTTCATTTATTACTAACCCACATTAAAAGACTTGCATGTTTTCCTTTTTTTTCCAGATTTTTGAGAAATGTTGATGATGACGCCGTAGATTGAGTTGTGGGAGGAAGGGAATGGGGTGCACACACACAGTACGGAGGGCTGCTAGGCTTTTTTGGTGGCTGGGTGGGAAGCAGCCTGCTTCCTCCACAAAGCCACTACAGCGAGCCATCAATGTTGCTTGTGTGTCAGATGAGTTGCGCCTAAGTTAGGACGACTTTTTTTTGTCGAATCATCTGAGCAATCTAAGTGGATTTTTCTAGTAGTGTTTACACAAGTTTCACAATACCTTAGATTTTCAAGAGCAAATAACTGATTAAGACAAACTATCTGAAGATGATTTGCTCTGAATAAATGGATATTCTGAGACAAGAAGAGCTTGGTGGACCAAGTCAGTTAGGTACATAGTTTACAGTTTCGTGTGAAGTTAGGAGAAAGCAGAAGCACAGAAGGTTCTTTTTTGAAACAAATAAATAAAATCAAGATCTTACCAGGATAAAGTCTCCCTTCAGCCAGCTGTCATCTTTTATCGCTTCATAAACTCCAACTTCCTTCCCTTTCACATTTACCTTTGCATGGTTAACATCTGGATATTGAGTGGAGGAGTGGTTGCCCCAGATGATGACATTCTTCACATCATTAGAAGTCACACCAAGTTTGAGTGCAATCTAATTGGAAATTAAAGATGTCCACTGTATTAGCTTAAACTTCTCAATTCACAGGCTTATTTGAAAGCACTTCTCTGTTTGTATTTAGCAGACACAACAGAAAGCATTCTACTTTGAAAAGGTTCTTTTTACCTGAGATTTAGCTCTGTTGTGATCCAAACGAGTCAAGCAGCTGAAGTTCTCCTTTGGTATTGATGGGGCTGACTTTGATGCAATCAGGCAGTTGGTGTTTGCTGGATTCCCAACTACCACAACCTTAAAAAAAAGAAAAGGGAAGGAGAATTATAGAATGATGAAGCATCAAAAAAATATACTTAGTCAGAAATACTATTTTTGCAAAATAACTTCAAGTGAAATACAAAAACACTGTACATAGGGAATGGCTTTGCTTTTGATACAACAATCTCCTGGTTGTGTCCAACAAGATTGTTTTTTTATGTGTTGTTCATAGTCACTGGGTCTTCCGTATGTGCACAGAAAAAAAAAATCTAGCTAGGTATTTCCTTTACAGTTTGACAAATGTGAAAGAACAATACTTCCAGAGAGATCTGCACACTGACCCACAGCCTGGATCCAAATCCCATGCTACTGGATTCATGAAAGCCACGATATATAGATACTAGTCAGCCTACATGAAATTCACTATCACCTTAAAAACTGTTCCTAGACTGGCTGTCACTGCTTTATATAATTGCTTTATAATTAGAATGTCAGAACAGTTGCTTATCTCAATGTTCATAGGCAGAAGTAAAATACTGCCTGAACTTAGATCGATTTATTACAATGGGAAAACAGATTTTTATACACCTTTCATCTACTAATATGCCTCAAATGATTAATGTCTAGCTCCATATAATCTCAATCACACAAACTAATCCACAAACCTTCCTTTGTATTTCCCCCTTTTGAAAATAAGTTCAGTACATTTTCCATTACTCTGCAATAGTTATATTGATAGTTTCTATTCCAACTGTATAAAGCAGCAAACAAGTCTTTAGAAGCAGTAGGAAGTTCATCAGCGGAGGAAGTAGACATTAAAAAGTCAGTTACAAAGCACAGTTGGAGTCTGGGTCTGAGATTAAGAGCAGTAGGAGAGCAGCCACATGATCCCATTAACTGTGCTGGAGCGATCTGAGAGAGAACAATTAAAAGCTTCCAATGCTCTAAAGACCAAGTTGCAAACAACTAAAATAAAGCCAATTTTTTGTGCAACTGTAATTCCACATTGAGACTGAAGTTAAGGGTCATTATGTTAAAGCCACAGATGGATACTAAGGAGGCAGCTGCATGCAGATAATACAGTTCTCCCAGAGGAGAGAGAACAAGCAGAATACTTTTTTTTTAATATAGGCTTTTATTTATTAACTTAAGAGTCGCTGGTAACCACTCCAGAGTATGTGTGGAATATAGGGATACATTGTAAGACTTACCTCCTCCACTGGATGAATTAAGGACTAAGTCATCTACCTATTTAACATATCATACCTCAAACCTTGACTGGTGGTATATTCTCCATAGCTTAAGAAAAGGAATGCCTGCACTGAATAGGCTCCAACTTGCACGGTATCATTTTACAATGTATTTAGATCTCTAAATAACTCACTAAAAAGTTAACTTTTACAATTCAGTTTCTGTATTTACCTTGACAGTCTTTTTGGCATACTTGTCCAAAGCTGCACCCTGAGACTTGAAAATTTTCACATTTGCTTTGAGTAAATCCTTCCTCTCCATGCCCTCTCTCCTTGGCATGGAGCCAACCAGAATTGCTATGTCAAGGTCTTTGAACGCAACTTCCTCCTTGTCTGTTGGAATGACCTCTAAAAAAAGGGAAAGGGGAAAACAAAAATCTGAGTAAGATAAATACTTATGGCAAAGCATTAATGGGATTATTCCTCCGTTCATAAGTAATATTTAAGGCAATCCGAAAACAGCAGCACCTTTCCTTTCCAAAAATACAAATATAGTCATTTGGCCTTAAAGCCAAAGATTAAATATATGCTAGTCAACAGTTTCTATATACAAATATTTAAAACTATAGATATAAATTCTAAGTACAGGAGAAAGATGCATGTCAAGAGGTATCTTTTGTTTCTTTCTAAATACATACGTGTATACATATTTATAAATACATATGCATACACACATATGTATATATGTTGCTCTTTACTGTTGCCAAAATAATTAATTTACAGTGAAAGGACCAAGTACCAACATAAATGAAGTTTTACCTTTAACAATTCAAACCAAAGGTTTGATTTGTACAAGAGCTGGAAGGTACATGTTCTTCAAATAAGTACTACAATAATTACTGTAGCATCTACTGGCTCCCTTTCTTCTGCTTGTTTAGAACAGATGAACCTAACTTGCTTATGTGACTTGAGGAGCAATTTCTCAGTTTGTGTCTTTATGAAGTACCTATTTCTAAAGAATAGTTTTTTCATTTGGTAGAAGCATGTAGCCATAGCCAAAGATTCAAAGTTATTTCACCTTCAGGCCAGAATACAATGTATATGTAGAGGTTACTGATGATTTGTTGTACATGCTAGCTATTGAGGTTTAGACTATGTAAACCAGAACTCAGATATCTACTTAGTCAATTGATGGCACTTCATGACATTCTTTCTAGCATGCAGGCTAAGTCAAACAAATTTAACTTCCACAAAATATAAAACCAAGAAAAGGATCGTCCAAATCTTTCCTCTGGTTATCACCATTTACAGAAACTTATAAATCCAGTAGCTATGTTAGAACATCTTGTAGGTATAAGAAAATATAAGAAAAACTTGTTTTGGCCACCTCTCAGCAGCGGCAGGGCACAGTCTTGCAGCTCCATCACTACACCTTCCAGAACAGTCATCATGGGGGTGATATCCAGCAGCACGAGCACAAGCGGCTGTAAAGAAACAGTTGAATGTGAATTGTTCAGTCACCTGTTTTAAAGATTAAGTTTCCAGCAGATAACAGGACAAGTTATCTAGTGCAAGGGGTATCAGCTTCAAATCCATTTACACAAGCTGAAAAACTTCACCACAACCAACTACTCATTTTTCCTAAAGAACTACTAACATATTGGTAAAACACTGAGTGTCTACCAAAAAACAAAACAAACAAACAAACAAAAACCCCACACTTCTGACAGCTCTGCAGAACTCCGCAGTTTTGACATTATTCATTAGTGCACAGCAGAGAGGAGTAAACATTCAGTTGACACTTACCTGTTCTTTGCCAAAGACATCTCCCTTGGCAATACTGTAGAGCAGCGAGTAAGCAATCTGCCCAGCGGCTCCAGTCACCAGGACTCTGATAGGTTCACCCTGGAAGAAAGTCGGCAAAACTTACCAACAGCCACACAGTGCAGGCTCACACCACCTCAGAGGGGTAAAAATTAAGTTACTACAGAAATAAGGTTAAGACTATTTAACCAAAACCGCGTGCCTAAATGTGGCTCAAGGCCAGCTCCTGGGACCACACTGGAACCACCAGCAACTTCTCATCCTGCCTTTACAGAACCAAACCACGCTTTCAAAAACATCCCCAAGAAGAAATGCTCCTGGAAAAGCTCCTAAAACACCAGGAATGACAATGTGAAGAACCCTGTGTGCCTTTTAACAGTGCTATTTTTTAGCATAAGGTGTTTGCAACACATACCCACTCATTAGACTACCCACTTACACTTTAACCTCACTGCAGAAATTTCACAAGCTGTTGCACTTTGCCAGTTTTCGGATTCTTACAATACTGAGGGTTGATTTTATTAAGCATTTTGAATGCTTACTTGCAACCAAAGACCTGCTGAATGCCATAAGCCAAGGGATCTGTAGGACTTAAAACTAACGCCTCTCTAAACTGTTACGCAGCAATTTAACAAATCCACAGACAAAAACTACATTATAGACAAATAAAGAGACTGATATCCATGATGTAACTGTCCATTATCAAAGTAACCAAAAACTCCAGAAAGACTGGGAGAATACTGTGCCAACACACTGCTATACTGTAACTAAGAACAACAAAAAAACACCCAGAAGGCTTACTCAGCAGCAAAAGTCCATCTTGTTCATCAGGACCAGGCACTGGGAACTCCAAAGGCTAGTTAATACTGAAAAGGCAAGGCATGCCAAAGGCTGTTGTTCATAATCTGATCTTCTTTAAGCCTGCTTTTTGCATCTCCCTTTTTCCCTAGAGGCATTACGGCTGGGGTAGACCGTGCTAAGACGGGAACAAGCAGACTCTGACCAGTCTGCTGGAATTACACAATCAATTTTTTTCAAATAATTAAAAGATGATTGTTTGAGTTACAGACAAATCACTTTACACATTTAATTATGTCTGAAGTGATTTAGTTGCATAGCGGGTTACATTACAAAGTACCACTTGCAGAACACAGGCAGTTGTTTTGCTCAGCACTGGAGAGGCTGCAGCTAAAATACCAAATCCAGTTTGGGGGCCCTGAATTTTAGATGGATGCTGAAAACTAAACAGGGTCCAGTCAAGCGTGACTTGGATGGCTGGAGCCCAGCGCTCACGTGCTGTAAGATGACGCTGAGGAAGCTACACAGAGTCTGGAAAGGTAGAGGACATGGGGTGCTCCAACAGCAGCCCAGCATTGCTTTGAGGAGGGTTACAAAAATAACGCTGCCAAATGCTTCTTGGTAATGGCGGATGGCAGAAAAGGAGGGCACAAATTGCACCTTGGAAGGTTCAGTGTGGACATTAAGAGAAAAAATCTTGGCTAGGGGGTACTGCTGCACTGCAACAAGGTACCCGGAGAGCTTGTGCAAACTTCACGCACAGTGGTTTTCAAGATTCAGATGAAAAAGCCATGCAAGGCCCGATTTAACAGCAGCAAAAGATTTGCTATCGGGCTGCAGTGGACAACCTCAGAGCAAGGCAGAGGTCACACTGGATGACCTCTAGACATCCTTCCCAACAACATTCCTGCTGTGAATATTTACAGGGAGATAATTTGGGGATTTGAGTATATAGTCCCTGCAGTAGGTACCAGCCAAGCACAGCTGCATCAAGCTAGCATTAGATAACCACAAAAATGAGGCCACCCAGCAGCCATCCCATTCTACCCCATAACAGATAAAACGAGAGCAGAAGTGGTGAAGTTCCTACTACCGAACACACAGATGTAGAACTCAACATGACTTCACCTTTGTTATGCATTAAACTCTTCAAATATTTAAGTAGCTGCCAGCTATGGTGTTGAACTGCATGGTTTTCTTTTGAACCTGTCCTACTGGGAGTCTCAGAACTCACCAAAATGAGGTGAAGAGAGGATGAAAGCTGAAAGTCAATTCTTCCCATTTTAAAATCTCAAAGTTAGTTCCAGTGCTGTGTTCTAAAGTAGGTAAGTTATACCCTACAGATGTACTATAATGTCTGAACAATGATGGGCAGCGCAGACTAAGCAGGTTTAGCTGCCAACATTTCCAGGTGTTTTTAAGGAGAATCTACATTTTATTTAAACAAATGGAACAACGAACGCCATTTTAAGGCAACTAATCGCATCAGTTTAAAAAGTAAGTACTGGAAAAATTACTGCGTTGCAAGAACTTGGCCTGGTAAAATTTTGTCTCAGTAGCATATGAAAACATCCTGTGTTACATGTGGTATGCCAGAACTCAGGGCAAAAAGACACATTTTCTTGGTGTTACGTGGTAGCTTAAATCAACAATGAACTTCCATGAAAATTTCTGCTGAAATAGAAGACTAAGAAGTTAGGCTCTTTCTCCTTCGCAAACTGTGAGCCAATCTACACTGGTGTCACAAAAGGTGAACAATTTCAACAAGAATTTTTTCCACTATATGCTTTCCACTTTATATGTCAATGGGATTTAAACACAAAATTTCAATAAATCCACTAACATTATGGTGCATATTTAGCACAGCAACGGAACAGGAAGATAAAAATGCCAAAAATAGGTCTATTTTTTCCTGAGACAGACTTAGCATTTAGCCTTGTTAAAAACCCTCAATCTGACGCAGATCCACCCTCTCAAAAAATAATGTTTGCTACCATCCTTCCTGTTGTCCTCCCTCTATTTTGGGCTGGAAGAAATGCGACAGCTAACAAAGTGAGGACTATTGCCTATTTAGTTTTTTCTCTCCAAGCCCTCAGTATGTTGGATTCACATAGAAGCTCTCCCATCAGCAACTGTGAGCGGTAAGCAAAGTAATATTCATGCTCTCTCTTGATTCCAGAAGCTGGATTAGCAAGCCAGAAGGGTGTTTCTTACAAAAGCAAAACGTAGTTAACTCTTCCTAGAAAACTTAATGTCATATCACATCTAAGAACTGGTAGCACTGGGCATCTGAGGCTACTTTCGGGGTAGGGAGCTTTGAGAAGTATGCAGCTCTCGAGCTGACAGCTTCTCTGCATGGCAGTTGTAGGTGCCACACATTTGTGTCCAGGCACTTTAATCCGTGACTTGGCTCCTGTGCTGGGCTCAGACAAGAATGCTTTCATGCTTTGGTAACTGCAGAAGTGACCTTTATTCGCTCTCAGGTAGACATGAGCTAGAGAAAAAAATATAACAAATCTAACTGAGCTATTTAATTCCACAGTCTTTTCCACTCCACATAAATCAGATACATAATTCAAGAGTTTTAAGAAACAGAAAGAAAACAAAAAGGAAGCAAAAAAGTGTAAATATTGCAACCCTAGATACATTTGTCCTAATGTTCTAATTCAACAATCATGTAGGATCTCCCCACTTCCAAATCATCACAGATAAAAGTGAAGGTTCTGTTGTCAAATGATGAAACTGTGGGTTTAACACCTCTTCCAAACCAACTTTGGCTTCACAACCCTATGCCTAAATTATCTTTGTAATTACTGCTGATATCAGCAGACCTAAAATATCAGCGCCATACATGACAATAGCACTACACTGCAAAACAGATCAGCAGGTTACAAAGTTTAACGAAAGAGCAATATTAAATAGCCCACTATATACCAGCTGTAGGAACAAGAAAAGTCTATGGCCTGTTTACACAACTTGTGGACTTTGCATTACTAATTGCAATTACAAAAGAACTGAATAAGCATTACTGCTGCTAAACTCTACCGTCTGTGCCACACTTCGCATTATTTCTGACTGCCAATGCCAAGGAAGCTATCCCACCTTGCTTGACAAGAATGCTTCAAGCGTACCAGTGAGCTTAACTAACTGCAGTGCCTCAGGAACCTGGGGCCTCCCTTTGTGCCCCCAACGCAGCAGGGAGGCACTCACAATAAATCCGTCTGGAAATGCGGCAGAAGGAATCAAGATAGCCGTGTACTTTAGTAACCCAGCAGTGCTGTGCTTCACAGAGTTCCAAAGGAATTCTTTCCTTCCCAAGTGACCTTCAGGAAGGTGCCCTTAAAAATTTTTTCCGTTTCATTTAGCTAACAGCAGTTGCATCAATAGACAGGAGATTTTGTTTCAGAGGTTTGAAGCCTTTGCCCAACAGCAGAAGTTTAACTAGAAAACTGAAAGAAAGAACGAAAACAGCAATATTCTGAAAAGCCTGAGCACCAAAGGAACATCTTCAACTACGAGATCCTTTGGAGACCAACAACCTCATGGCAGCCAGCGTTTTGAAAGCTCAAGTGCAAAACAGAACGTTCTGTCGTGACAACCCATATATTGAGTAAAAAAAGAGTAGACAAGTAGAATAGATGAAGTTTACAGGCTTATGTAACCTTTGGATATAGCTAGAAAAAAAGACTAGTTTCAGGTCATGCAGACATCTTTTTTGTTGCTAAGTACCAAAACTAAATGCTTGAACAAGAAGGTATAAAGGCTAGGAGAAAAAAGCAGAAAGAAATACTTTCAAGATCATAAAGGAAAGCAAGATTTCTGCACAAGATACATGCACATGTGTGTACATGTACATACAAACCCAAGCACTCCCGTTCATCCACGCACCCTCAGGGCAGAGCTGGAGAAACTCCTTGACAGCTTGCAGAGCCTACATGAACCCCTGGACCCCTGACATTATGCAGGGCCACAAACACCTCACGGGCACTTCTCCTTGAGAAGACAGCCGCAGCGGCCCCTTGGGACGTCCCACAGAACCGGCAAACGCTCGCAGGCTGTGGGGGCGAACGCGGGGCCCGAGCCAAGCAGAGGGCTTTGGGGAAGCTGCGGGGACCCGCGGGGCGCCATTCCGCGACCACCTCCCCCTGAAGGAGCCAACGGCCCCTCAACAACCCCCAATGGCCCCTTAACGGTCCTCAACGGTCCCCCAACAGCCCTTCAACGGCCCCTCACCGAATCCCAACGGTCCCTCACCGAATCCCAACGGTCCCTCACCGAATCCCAACGG